>JANAVB010034536.1:0-54312 GCA_029216955.1 Iris pallida | reverse complement strand
ATGCTCGGGCCCTTCCTCTGTAATGCTGGAAGAGCCGTAGATCGGAATTGTGGTGCTCCTACCGTCTTCCTCTAGCTTTGGCAAGCTCCTTCTCTGCGTGAAGGAGTTGCCATTCTGGTTGAAAGCTGCTCCTTTGGCCGCAATTTCGATTGCGGTCTTCCATGGGGCTCTTTCTCTGGATGGTGGGTTGATCCCCACCTCTGCTCGGTCAGGTGATCCTGGTTGGGAGAACGGTGCATGGCCGAAGGGATGCACATAACTGAGATGGCTCACGAGTATGCTGTTGACAGGATGCGCCTCGCTGAGGGCGCATGGCATGATGCACTTTGCTGAGGGCGCAAGGAGCTGCTGGACCCTGAAGGCGCATGACGAGTTGCTGCGCCTTCTGCAGGGCGCATGACGAGTTGCTGTGCCTCATGGCTGCATCTGATTGTAGACTTAGGATCTTTTCTTTGTAGAATTTCTCTTTGTACAATCCTTTATAGACATGTAACAGACTTTTATATGAAATAAAATATCATCATTTCCATGTCTACTTTTGTTGTTTTTGTTGTGGGGGGTGTTCTGTCCATTTTCTGGCGCATGTAGTTTGGCGCATGTTGCTGAAATTCCATGCTTCTACAAGACCCCCTTCAAAGTTTTCAAAACTTTCTGGACAAGTTTTGGAATACTTTGAATAAGAAGCATGGCAGCTGGAGCGCATGGTTGTTGGGCGCAAGACCGTTCGGGCGCATGACCGTTCTAGGCGCATGGCTGCTCGGGCGCATGACCGTTTGGGCGCATGACTGCTCCGCTCAGATCAATGCAAGTGATAATGTCTCGATAACCGAAGAGATTAATGATGATCTTTTCGGTTTTATTTGCTTTTATCCTCTGCGGGACCCGAGGCGTTTGGCCGAGCCTATAAATAGTCGATTGATAGAAAGAGGTTTTCCACTTTCTGTCCTTCTTCTATTTCTGGAAATCAAAACTCTTTGCTCTGATGGCTCCTAAGACTTCCCGTGGTGGTGCTGGCCGCGGCCGTGGCAAGGGAAAAAGCCGGTGGCGGCCGTTGTAGGCGACATCCCTCATCCGCCTGTCATGGTTCGACCGGCGGTGATATGTAGGACTCGTTTTTTCCAATCTTGTTTGGATGATGCATCGGAGTTCGTACGGCCGTCGACATGCCCGCTGTTGCGTGTATGCGCCGCAGTTCTGTCGACGCGCATGGACTTAGCGCCTAGTGGTGCACCGATACTTATGCGCAGGGGTTTTACCCATAGATGTGCCGTCATTGCTTCTTTTTTGACTGCTTTGTTTCGTTTCTGACTTTGCTGTATTTGTCAGTATCAATGACCATCCCGCTTTTGAACGACGTGCTACTCGACGCTGCCCTTCGCCAGATGGGAGTAGACTATAATGAGGAGGTAGCGAACCCTGCTCAAGCTGCCATCATGCTAGATCAATCTCCGGAAAGAATGAATCAGATCCGGGACCAGTCTCATGAATTTCTAAAGCGGATGATGGGTCGTGGCATTTTGATATCTGCCACTTCGGGTGTTGAGACCTTCTTGAGACCCGAGTTCTTGTTCGGAGATCGTTTGACTTATTCCGAAGCAAGGGGGTTGAAGAAGGAGGATTGGTTCTTTGCAGTAAGAGGGGTGCGCATGACCATTAAGCAACTCGAGCGTTATTGGCCCTTAACTGCTTTTTGTCATCTTGCTTCTAAGAGGAGAATGTCTTGGGAGCTCACCCCATCTCAAGGAGGAATAGTAGCAGGTACCATCAAGGTAGACTCTACGTCCGATCAAAGAGACACCATGATTGCCGTGCGGTCCGGGCCTTCTTTGACTGCACGAACTCTGCGACCTGGGAGTATCTATAGTGACGTCCCAGCTACGGCAATGGCCTATGGTGCTTCAACTTTTGCGAGTCGCATGCTATTGATGGAGCGCTCGTATCCGAAGGGTGAATTTCGGGTAGAGGGCTGGTGCCATTATTCCCAAATGGGACAGGCTGACACTTTAGATTTTGTCGCGGTTTCAGACCGAGCTTCGGGAGATGGAGCTAACTGCCGCAATCCGTGCCACCCAAGCAGGGGTTGAGATTAATCGGCACATGTTTCTTGCACTTCTGGAGATGTTCAACACTCACACTGGGACTTTCTTCACTCTGGGGGGTAGTTAGGACTTGCTCTTCATGAGATGTATGAAGTATCCAAACTTTCCTGGGGTTCCGAGCCTTATGAGGAATATTTTCCAACCAACGAGGAGTTTCAAGTCCTGGAGGAAAATGATACAGAGATGATGGCCGTCTTCAAGGAAGTGGCAAGTCACCATTATTATCTGCAGAAGCGGGAAAAAGGTGGGTCGCAGCCTCACGTGACTGCTTGGCGGGATTATGTCTTTGAGCAAGACAAAGAAGACCCCTCTCGGTTTACTACCCCATCAGCACTTTCTAATGACGAAGTGCTTTCTGAAATGACGAAGCTGAATGAGAAGAATCCGCCGAGGGATGGGCTCAACTGAACGCTGCTACAGTTGCTTTTGGCATCGTTCTCATCAGATGTCGTCGCGAGCGGTGTTAGCTGCGTATCTGATGATTTGGCTCCGAGATTGTGTCTTCTCGGGTGGGTCAGGCTCTGTGGAGAGGGTGACCCGAGATTTAATCCTGCCGGGGTAAAATTAGTGTTTGGCCGGCGCCTAGCCCTGCTTCCCGCGATGGTGTGTAATCTGTTGCGGGGTCTGCGAGAATTTGCGGGGATGTAGTCCACGACCGTGGTAGACACCACAACTTCCCCCGTGCCGAACTACCATTCCATTATTTGATGGGGTGGTTGATCCTGCACTACTCTAAGGTGATGAGCCCCGGTTCTGAAGAAGATCACCAAGATGGAGACGCTTTGCTTCGCCGTTTCGGCCATAGGAGCTGGCTGCATACGGGCGTCCCTGCTTGCCGGAAAGTTCTGTCCCGCCTTCAAGGGTGGGAGATTACCAAAGTTGGTCCCAACTTCTCGGGTTTTGAGCCCGATGAAGATCTGACGGACTTGGGCGAAGATGCGACCACCCTGCCTCTCTGGGGATTTCGTTGGTTGCAGGGTATCCGGCCATCCCATTTGGTGTACCAGAACAAGAATCAATGTTATTTGGAGCCGTACTTGCCAAGTCGTTTCGCACGACAGTTTGGCTATGCCCAATTGATGTTAGAGAGTCCTGGCCTGCACCTGGGGTTTCAGGGGAGTTTACTGGATGGAGCACAAGCCTGGCACTATTACAATGCTGGGTGCACTGGAGCCCGTTTCACGCCGCCTATCCACGACCCCCGGCCGCCGATTCTCTATTCGGCCGCCAAGTTTTATTGTGCCGTAAATGTTGCGCCCCCGAATATGATCGGACTACCAGCTTCATTGTCGGTACTCAATTGGGGGTGAGTGTTCCGGCAAGGGCCCGCTCATCTCGACGGCCGAAGGTGGGTCGAGGTACTCTTGTCATAAGCGGTCCGACGGAGTCGGCTGACCGACCGCAGAGGCAAGCTGATGTGGTGGCTGGATCGTCCGCATCAAAGAGACAAAAGAGGGCGTTGTCATCGGCTGCCTCGTCAGACTCAATATCTGAGGAGGTAAGGATGTCCCTGATTTCCTCGTGTCTAGTTTGTCATCTCATGTGACTTCTGCTTTTCTGTTTGTAGGTGCCGCTACAAAGGAAACCTCGTATTTCCAGGTCTGGCAGTGGCAGACCAGGGGAGGTAACGGTCTCGACAGAAGTCCCAACCCTCCCGGGTGGAGGTGACGTTGCACCACCTTCGGGAACGGTGCCATCTGCTGTTGAAGGTTCCGTAGAAGTGGACCCTCGTGAGGAAGAAGAATGGAGTTCATCACCTTCTGGTGGCGTTCCTTCGAGGTTGCGCGAGCCAGTCGCGACTATAGCATATGGAGTTGATACTGAGGAGGAGGTTAATTCCCCTCCTTGTCATGATGAGGGGGAATCGGCTGAAGCATTGCCGAGTTTTGCCCCAGACCTAATGATAGAGACTGAGGTGGTCACCGACCGTGGGGTGGTGACTGATGCTACCCTTGGAGAGGGAGCAACTGAAGAAGCAGAGACTCGTGTGTCGAGTCCAGTTCCTGATGTACCTGACCGGGGAGCAGGAGATGATCCGGTTGGTCCGCCGGAGGAGGGCCTCGCGTTGATTGCAGGCCATGCCCCGGTCGTTGAAAAGACAGCTCCGGACGTTAGTGGTGGCAGAGACCGATAAGGGCGAGGGTTTGCAGCTGCAGAAGCCCTCTGTTGCTTCTTCGACTTGGGGGAAAATATCATCCCCTCCCTTCGTGCGTTCTGCCTTAGTGGCTGCTGAGGTGCCAGCTTCAAGGGCTGAGAGCATTGAAGTCCTGGTTCCTCAACCTGAGGGGCCGACTTCTCAGGTGGCAGTCGGTTCTTCCTCTTCGAAGCCACTGCCCGTTGCAGCTCCTCCCACTCCTGTGATGACGCCTCAGCTCTTGGCTGATGCGGATATTTATGTGAAGGTCATCGTCGAGGCAGTGTACAAGATGCTGCAGATCGGTGTATCGAAGGTGCTGGAGGGGAACGGGAGTTTTAAGACCGCCAAGACCATGGTGCTTCCCCATATCGGTCTGATACGCTCCCATAAGCGCCATGATCATATGGCGGAGATCTTGGAGTCGTCTGTGGCGGAGCTTGAGCAACACCTTTCTGAGCTCCAGAGCATTCAGCGGAATGACTTTTCCGCTTTGATTGATTCAGAGAAGGAGAAGCTGCTGGCCGACGTTGAGTCGTCTTATCAAGCCACAGTAGCCACCTGGGCCCGTGAAATGGCTGACACGGAAGCGGTGGCGAGAGACTATCTCGAACGGCTGAGGAGAGGGCAAAGGTGCAATCCTCAGTGGAATCCCGCGTGGCGGCGGTTGATGCCCAGATCCGCCAGCTTGAGGACCAGCGGGCTCGGCTTTTGCTAGAGTTAGAGCGAGCCGGGGCTGAACACAAGCGTCTCCGAGATGGAGGCATCGTTCACTCGTCACGTTCTGGTTCTGGCCCAGCAGCGGAAGGAGTTAGATGCCAAATATGAAGACGATATTTCTCCAGCGGCTGTGGAGACGATGCGCCAGGAGGCTGAGCGCCGGGTCCTGGCAACAGTGGAGCCTCGGGCGGAGGCTTTGAAGCGTCGAATCAGAGAATTAACTGATCCCGGCAACTAGGGATTGTAATCTCTCCTTTTCTTTCTTCTTTGTCTTAGCGATGTAATCCTTTATCTTTGGGAAATAAAGAATATAGTATTTTGTTCATTTTTGATTTGTCATGAACTGAATGAGTTGTGGTGGACCTACTATCTTTTGCGTACCTTGTTTCTTAGGTACAGATAATAGATTTGGGAGAACCAATATGTTTGCTCAGAGGTGATGTGGACGTGGCAAATATGAGGTTCAAGGGGTAGAATATCCTTACTCAGAGGTAATGTGGACGTGGTAGGATTGATTCTTGGGAGGCGCGGAACTCCTCAGAGGTAATGTGGACGTGGAAGTTCTGCAAAAAATGTACGTAACCCTGGGGTTGTTTGTACTGGATGTTTACTCAGAGGTAATATGGACGTGGTAAACATGGGGGTAGCGTCATCTTATGAAGTATAAGATTCAGCTTTGGTAGGGTGTATAGGAACAACTCAGAGGTAATGTGGACGTGGTTGTCCTTCTACTGAAATGATGCCAAGGAACAGCTGGGTTCCTGAGGCGTATGATTTTGTGGAGAGGAATTATAGGCGAGCCCTGATGATTGGGCCCGAGTAAGAGTACATGTCTGAAGAGTATCAGGAGTAGTACTTCTTTAGAAACTTGCCGTTGATGGGCATCATAAACAAGTCTCCGTTAGGTTTGGCGAGGCGGTAAGCGCCGTTGGAGTATACCGTCTCTATGATGAAAGGTCCTTCCCATTTGGGTTCGAACTTTCCTGGTGTCTTGTGAGTCAACACCATCGGCCGCCTGACTGCTAGTACCAGGTCGCCGACTTGGAAGGTTCTCTGCTTGACCTTCTTGTTAAAAGCCTGTGATATACGGGCTTGATAAAGTTCAATACGTTGCTGAGCTAGGAGACGCTTCTCATCGAGTGCCTCCAATTCTTGCAGACGACGACGTTGATTGTCTTCTTCTGTGAGTTGATGGGTGATGGCTACGCGGAGTGAAGGTATCTGAATCTCAAGAGGCAGTACTGCTTTGCTCCCGTAGACCACGGAGAATGGTGTGTTGCCTGTGGGGGTCCGTACCGTCGTGCGATAGGCCCAAAGGCATTCGCCGAGCTTTTCGTCCCAGTCGCGTTTGTTGGATGACACGACCTTTTTGAGTAGCCTGACGATGGTTTTGTTGAACGCCTCAGCCAATCCATTTGCTACTGGATTGTAGGCGGTTGATGCCACATTCTGAATACGATTCTTGTCACAAAATCGACTGAAAATGTGGCTGATGAACTAGGGGTCGTTGTCGTGGATAATCCTTCGAGGTACCCGAAACGGTAAATGACGTGGTGCTTAATGAAGCTGATCACCCTGGAGCTTTACTTCTACCAGTGGGATTGCCTCGGCCCATTTGGAGAAGTAGTCTGTAATGGCAAGAATGAAGCGGTGCCCTCTTGAGGAGGGAGGAGTGATCGGCCCTACAATGTCCATGCCCCAAGCCTCGAAGGGCCAGGAGGCAACTGTAGGATGTAGAGGTTCTGACGGTGTATGGATGAAGTCTGCGTGTAATTGACACGCATGGCACTTCTTTGTATAGTCGACGGCGTCCGCCGCCATGGTGGGCCAATAGTAGCCCATGCGTCGCAGTCGATCCTGCAACTTAGGCCCAGGCTGATGAGCCCCGCACGTTCCGTCATGAGCTTCTCGGAGAGCTTCGGCTGTCTTCATTAGACAGGCACCGAAGGAGAAGTCCATCGTAGGAGCGTCGATACAGTGTTTTAGTGGCTGTATCGTAGTAGAATCGAAGGGAACGCCTCCTGACTGAGACAGCTTCCTTTGGGTCTTCGGGAGGATTCCGTGGACAGCAAAGTCAATGAACGGGAACCTCCAATCTCGGACTTTAATGTCGGCATTTGCTGGCATGGCATGGGCCATGTGTGCACACAAATTGTTTCTAGGGCAAACCAAGTCTCGACCGACCACCGTGACGTAGTGTTGGGTACCGAGAGGTGCTGCCAATGATGCCGCGAGGCCGGCCAGAGCGTCTGCCTCCAGATTTTGTAAGCGGGGTACGTGCTCAATGAAGAACCCCGTGAAGGTTGAAATGATGTTCAACGCAACTTCATGATAGGGGATTAGGTCTTCGTGGCGCACCTCGTACTGCCCTCTGACCTGGTAAACGACAAGTTTTGAGTCGCCGTAAGCTTCAGGTGATCTACCCCCAGGTGTTGTGCCAACTGGAGTCCCATGATGAGTGCGTTGTACTCTGCGACATTGTTGGAACATGGCTTTGACAGGGAGTAAGCGCGCTGGATCACTAAGTGTTCGGGGGAAACCAAGACTACCCCCACTCCTGCGATGATTTGGCCTTTGGGGCCTGTTCTTGAGGCGCCATCGAAGAACATCCGCCAAACGGGGCTTTCTTCGGTGACATTGGATTCTTGGACCTCATCCGGGATGTCTTCGTAGAGCTTCGAGGATTCCGGAATGGGGTGCGCAGCTAAGAAGTCGGCCAAGGCTTGACCTTTAACCGCTTTCTGTGGAACAAACACCATGTTGTATGGTGTTAGCAAGATCGCCCATGTGGCTAGCCGAGAGTTTAATGATCCCGGTTTCGTCATGAGAACCCTGAGTGGATTGACTCGAGAGATGACGTGAATTGTCTGCCCCGAGACGTAGTGGCGGGTTTTCTGTATGGCGAATACCAAAGCCAAACATTCCTTCTCAACGGGGTTGTACCGGTGTTCGGCCCCAATAAGTGTTCGACTGAGGTAGTAAATTGCTTGCTCGTAGCCAGTATCACTGTTCTGAGCGAGCAAGGCGCCGAGGGAATGATCCATGGCGCGGACGAGGAAGGAACGGTTTTCCTGAGACGGGGGCCACCAAGACAGGGGGACTTGTCAGGTAAGCCTTGATGTCGTCAAAAGCTTTCTGGCATTCTTCTGTCCAGACGTAGGAGACGCCCTTCTTCATGAGTTGAGTGAAGGGTTGGCATTTTCCGGAGAGGTTAGCAATAAACCTTCGGATGTACGCCAGCCGACCCTGAAGGCCTCGATGCTCTTGAAGGTTCTTCGGAGGGTTCATGTCAAGGATGGCTTTGGTCTTCTCGGGATCGACATGGATGCCTTTCGCCGTAATAATGAAGCCTAAGAACTTGCCGCTGGAAACCCCCAGGAAGGATTTGGCGGGATTCATCTTGAGTTGATGTATCCCGTATTGTATAGCGGCCTGTTATGTCGGTTATGCTTGAGCAGCATGTCCTGTTGGGTGAAGGTTATATTGGGGATAACCTCCTCCGAGCAGTGACAATACCCGCACGTGGTCGGGAGATCTTCGGGCTGCTTGACATGGCTGATGAAGGACTCTGCATCCTTCAGAGCTTCACATAGAGCCTCTCGAGTATCTTTGGAAAGGCGGAGAAGCTCGAACAAAGAGAGGCGAGCAGGAGTACCGGCCAGTTGCGACAGTATGTCGAAGTTGTGGGGCTTGGCCAGCCCTGAAGCGTTTTCTTTACGTAGAGGTCGGTCAAAACGAGCCTCCACGTTCTTCTGTTTGTTGGCTGCTGAGGGCTTAGGGGGCCCTCTTCTTGGACAGCAGGAGCGGTGCCAGGATGCACCACCTCGACGGCAGCTTCGTCGGATTGCGCGTTCTGGCGTAAACGCGTTTGTACAGGAAGGGCCTCTTCCGGAGAAGAAGAGACCATGCGACAAGACTTGATCTTCTTGCCTTTGGATTTGGAGGTAGGACGTACCTCCGGCTGAGTCATCTCGGAGACGAGGTCGGGATGGACCCATAGGATCTCTCCCGGGATGTGGTGAGTGGGATGAGTCCACTCGCATTGTCACGGGTAGGCGGCAAGTTAACCACCTCCATTGTCGCCTTAGGGATGGGGATGACGCCATCCTGTGTTGTAGTTGGTGGTAGGGTGCCAAACTGGAGCGACACCAAGTTGGCGGATACCGTCTTTTCTTCGTAGTCGACGGATATGACATCCGCATTGATCATGCGCTGGATGTAATTCTTGAGGACGTAGCAGTCCTTGGTCGGGTGTCCGATAAACCGATGGTAATGACAATACCTCGGGTTATCCTCTTTCCCCACCTCGTCGGGACGCTTCGGTTCCGGCAGCTTGATTTTGTCGCCCTGCCTCAATATTTTGAAGAGCTGCAGAGTGTCTTCGTCGTTGAATGAGTAAACCTCCTTTGGTCTTGCCGCCAGTGGAGGCTTCTGAGGTGCGGATGTATTTTTCGAGGCATTAACAGTTAACGCCTGTTTCCCCTTCGTTTCTCGTCCGGGGTTGCTGGTTGTGGTCCGCTTTCCTTTGTCTTCGAACGCGGGGAAGCTGACTCCCAAAAGGCGAGCATTAGCCGCCTTCTTTTCCGCAGCTTCGACTTCAATGATCAAAGAGCTCCAATCAGAAGGAGAAGTTGAATTGAGCCAGAGCTTGACTGCAGGCAAATTCATGCTGCAGGAAGAAAGAAGCGCATGTTCCGGCATGCCTGGAGGCAGTCTGAAGCAAGCCTGTCGGAAGCGTTCGATGAATGCCCGAACTATTTCCTTGTCTTTTTGGCGTATCTCGATGAGGGACGCCATTGTCATGTCTTTTCCTCCGTCATAAAAACGGTCGAGGAAAAGGCGGGTCAAATCATCGAAAGAAGATATGGAATTGTCGGGGAGACTGCAATACCAGTCGTATGCAACTCCCTTTAGTGCCCCGACGAAGATGCTAGTGAGCAATGCATCCTCCTTCGGAAGATGTCCAGTCTGGAATTGGAAGTACGTCAGGTAGCGACGCGGAGAGTCCTTCCCATCGTATGGTGTGAGCGTCTGTGGTTTATACTTGGGAGGATAAACCACTTTGTTCCATTCAAGGGGATAAGGTTGTGGAATCCCCATCTTCTGGCGCTCCACTTGTCTGGTTTTGGACTCGAAACGCTCGCGCAAGTCCTTGATCATTTCTACCACGTCTTCCGTGGAACTGGGAGTCGGGGAAGGTGGCACCACCTGGAGCCGAGCGTTGGATGGCTCTGACGTCCGAGGTGCCTAGATGTAATCCTAGAAGTACACTTTTGTAACAATGCAGTGTTACAAAATTCTTTGTTTATTACAATTCTTTGTGTAATCCTAGAAGTGTTACAAAATTCTTTGTTTATTACAATTCTTCGCCATTAAAATTCTTTGTTATTACAACTTTAATACAAACAATGCAGTGTTACAAAATAGGACTTAGATGTAATCCTAGAAGTACACTTTTGTTTATCTGGGTTCCCAAGTGCCGTGGAGTGAGTGGTAATGCATTGACTCCGTTGACGATCCGATGATGGTTGTCGGTTCTCTGAAGATTGAGCGTTCTGGGTGGTGAAACTTGAGGGAGAAAGACGTTGAATGTCAGTATCTGCCTCTGTCAAGTCTCTGTTTTGCAAGGTTGAGTGCTCTCTGTCTGTATGTCTCTCTGTGTGTGTCTGTGTGAAGGAGATGCTCCCTCTATTTATAGTTCTGCAGGCTGGCTGCTTATGCGCGCATATGCAGGATGCGCCCTGGCGTGGGGATGCCACGTGTTGATCACTGAGGGAGGCGCATGGACGATGCGCCCTGATCGGAGGGGTTGAAATCTTCATACTGCTGTTGTGAGCCGGCACGTTAGCAGAGAAGAAGATATTTCTGTTGCTGAGATCTCGGGTGAGTTGGGTCAAAGGACACATGTCATCGCCCCATGGCTCAAGGATCTCGGATTTGATGGAGAAGGATCTGGTGGGATGCACCTAGGATTGGGCGCATGGGAAGGCTCTGACTCATCTGGGCGCATGACTCCGGAGGCGCATGCGAAGCTTTGACTCATTGCCTTCGGGGCGCATGGCTTTTGAGGCGCATGCAAGGTTGCAAGTGATGACTTTACCTCTGTCTTCAGGGATCATTGGAAAGTCTGATGCGTATGGCTTTTGAGGCGCATGCAAGTTTGGGTAATGACTCTACTTCTGTCTTTAGGGATCAGAAAAGAGTCTGGGCGCATGGCTTTTGAGGCACATACAGGTTTTGGGCGCATGGCTGTGGAGGCGCATGCGAGTGGTTGGATGGCCACGTGGCAGTAGCCGTCGGAGGAGTAATGATGGTGATGACGTTGCTGACGCTTCGTTATCTGAAAAAGCTGCCACCCGTTCAGTCTTCGGGAAACGTGCTGCCAACTTTGTCAGTCCAGCATTTAATGTTTGGTGACATTCGATGGACAGCGGAGTGGGCACGTCGATTGGTGTTCCACTGAGTGTACGGGGAATGCTTTGAGGGCGCATCGTCTGTGATGCGCCTTGATGCTGCAACGGGGGCGCATCTGCATATTGCTTTTGGGCGCATGAACGGGATGCGCCTTTGATGTTAAGAGGAGGCACATCTCCATGATGCGCGGCTTCAATGAACGTATTTATGGCGCACCTTAATTAGTGTGGCCGTTTACGCTGCTTTTAATGGCCATTATGACTTTATCAGAATCGAAGCGTCTGATTCATTCATTTAAGGCACATTCCTTGCACAGAATTCGGAGGGCCATCCACTTGGCGCATGGGTGTGACTTGCCCGGCCTATAAATAGTGGGCATGGGAGAGTTTGCTTCTCATTCCCTCACGTTCTTCCATCATGCATTGTTCTGGTCGAACTTCTCTCGTTGAGGAGATGCATCCAAGGGTGAAGATGCGACTGACCAACTTTGACTTAGCTCCTTCGAAGGTGACTGTTACATCCAAAAGTCGGAGGCAGAGGCTTCCGAGGCAGGTGGAAGGTGCCTGTTGCATCCAAAGATGGGGATGCTCGGGCCCTTCCTCTGTAATGCTGGAAGAGCCGCAGATCGGAATTGTGGTGCTCCTACCGTCTTCCTCTAGCTTTGGCAAGCTCTTTCTCTGCGTGAAGGAGTTGCCATTCTGGTTGAAAGCTGCTCCTTTGGCCGCGATTTCGATTGCGGTCTTCCATGGGGCTCTTTCTCTGGATGGTGGGTTGATCCCCACCTCTGCTCGGTCAGGTAATCCTGGTTGGGAGAACGGCGCATGGCCGAAGGGATGCACATAACTGAGATGGCTCACGAGTATGCTGTTGACAGGATGCGCCTCGCTGAGGGCGCATGGCATGCTGCACTTTGCTGAGGGCGCATAGAGTTGCTAGACCCATTTGAAGGCGCTCTGTTGAGAGCGCATGACGAGCTGCTGCGCCTTCTGGAGGGCGCATGGTGGCTGACTGTAGACTTAGGATCTTTTTTTGTAGAATTTCTCCTTTGTACAATCCTTTATAGACATGTAACAGACTTTTATATGAAATAAAAGATTATCATTTCCATGTCTACTTTTGTCTGTTTTTGTTGTGGGGGCCTTCTGTCCATTTCCTGGCGCATGTAGTTTGGCGCATGTTGCTGAAATTCCATGCTTCTACAGCGGCGATATGGTTAAGTCACACTGAGTTGCGGGGCATGGGACGATGGAATTGTAGCACGATCACACGAAAATGGAGTCTCATCGTGTAGTTGCGTCTCTGATTTTAAGCCGTAAGGCAAACACGACTTGATAGGTTAAACTTGTTGGTACGAAAAGAGTCTAAAGGCAAGATATATGTTAATGTTGTTGTTGCAAGCACAGGATGGTCTAGAGACACAAAATAGGCCAAGGCGTCTGTCCTAAAAACTGATCCTAAGACAAGACTAGAAAGACAATTGATAAGAAGGGACTATGTTGCACAAAGTAAATAACGTGTCAGTTTTGTATGGGTGGGCGAGGAGCTCATTACACCAGTACAGTTGAGTACTGACACCCACATAAATTTCATGTGCAGGCACAGGTAGAAGCTCATGGCGCGGAGCTCGCTTGGATGCGTTGAGGCACGGAGTTCCTTGGCGATTCGAGGCATGCGGTCGCGTGGAGTCAAGACTTATACGGGACATAATGTATGGACGTCGCCTTCCGAAGCATCCGCTGGTTCAAGACTTGTATTGAGAGATGAGAGAGAGAGCTGAGTGACTTGTAATGTGAGATAGTGAGCTTGAGTGACTTGAAATCTTGGCCTTGCGTCCTATTGTAATCCTTGTTTCAATATCATAAAATGCATCTTTTGAATAACTTGTGTTTTGTTCTAAATTTTTGCTGGCATATTCAATGTCTCTGCATGGAACTTCTGTGCGACGACCCCCTCGCAGTCGCTGTAATCGGCCGTTATGGAATCCGCCTTGCACGAGCGCAATCTAGGCTCGTGCGGCATCACGCCTTAGCGAGGGCGATCGCTTCTACGGGAGGGGGGAGCGGAGGCGGGGAGCAAGGGAGGTGCCGGCGCGGGGGGGGGGGGGGGGGGGGGGGGGGGGGGGGGATGGGGGGGGGGGGGGGGGAAAGGAAGAAGACAAGGGCATTTTGGTCAAAAAAATAATTTTTACGATTTTCGTCCAAAAAGGAAGGTACTGTACATTTTTGTAAAACAGTAGGGTGCACCCTTAATTCGAGTAAACAAAGTAGGAGACAAGTCAAATTTATTATTATTATTATTATTATATTATGGTGATGGTAGTTGGGGGACAAATGAATATTGGCTAACAAATGTGTATTTTAGTAAGTACATGGTGGGTCATAGAAGAGAGAATTCACCAAGCGCGAGATTAGATTTAGCACAACCGACTATGAGAATCTATTATTGCATCCAAGACAAACATGATAAGTCTTCAATACCCTTCCTACTTGATACAGCCGGTTGTGAGACGCAACCCCCAAAAGTTAGAATCTAATTTTTTTTTTTTTTTTTTTTTTCGACAATGACTTGTTACATTGAGTAAGGCCATTTGTCAAAAGAAAACTGAACATATATATATATATTATAGTTAACTAAAAGTCGTGCACGTGGGATGTAACGTGTTGTAGTGTTTTATCTTTATCTTTCTTTTCCCTCACTTTTCAAATATACATTTGCATAATAAATCTATTTAAAATAGTATATCTATTTAAAATAGTATAAACTTTTGAAATAAATTTATTTTTGACATGGTGAGTAGGGTCGGTCCTGATCCAGGACAGATCGAATAAAGGTTCAGGACCCAAAATTTTGAGCAACAACAAAAAATCAGATTTTATATATACTAGTAAAAGCATGTGTATTGCACATAAAATAATTTTTTTCTTTTTAATCTTATCAAAATATTATTTAATATTTAAATTTAAATTAAGATTCGTTAAATGTATATTTATATTTTAATTAAATTTATAAAAGTTTAATTTAAATTTAATTATAATTTGTTATGGATATATGTGAATAAAAGAGATGGTGTTCGATTATGCTGAAGAAAAATAAAAAAGAGGGTATTCGATTATGCTGGAAAGTTTCTAATTTTTTAAATTAAATGGTTGATGATATACATACGGCTTAGACGACTCATTTTTTAGCCGTTCCAAAGCCGCGTTATATAGTACTAGTTACTTTCACGTGTGCATTGCACGTTAAAAAAAGAAAAAAAAATCAAGATTAAAATATAAAATTTAAATTATGTTAGAATATATTTAAATGTAATTTGAATATATTTTAGTTTAATTTATTATAAATATATTTTAAACTTTTGGATATGTGTTTAGTTAGATAATATCATGTAGTTAGTTCAAATATAATTTAAATTCTAAATACTAGTGGTTGGGCACACACGTGGTGCAACACATTTCTGTATTCGATTGATGACACAATTTCTAAAAAATTGCATAATATCCATGCAGTTAGGAGAATTTTAGGTTCTATTTTATTTTAACTACATGAGGAAATAACTACATTAAGAGACTTAATTTTTTTTTTTTAAAATTTTAAAACGAAATGTTTGATAAAATACACACGACTAGACGACTCAATTTTGAACTGTTTTGAAGTCTCCGTATATTACTAGAGATAACATAAGATATGCATAGGACCTTTGTAGTATTTAAATATTAATATCCACACAACATAACATATTAATTTATTTAGCAAAGTTTGTTTGCCCTTATACCTCCTATGTAAAAGAGCATGGGTTTAAGGCCTAGATGTTTTTTTTCCTTCTTTTTTTGTATTTATGTTTTTAGGAGGGACACCATTTTATGTCCTGGACACCAAAAATTTTGGACCATCCATGATGGTAAATGTTTACTGTAGTTGAAAGTGTTTAATTATTAGAGTGATTGATTATATTAGCTGAAAACTATATAATTTATATGTTTATTCTTAGTTATTAAGTATATTTTGATATATATAACGTTGACAAATAATATTTTTGGAACATGAAAATTGTCAGAAAAGTTTAGAACTTTTCGTTTCGTTTATATATAAGATAAATAAGTTGACAAAATACTTATTATGTGTCTTTAGTTTCAATCATTTTGAAGGGATATTTACGTCTCCTCTTTTCTTCTAAAGAGTTCTAGGAGACTAGACTTTGTGTGTTCTTCTAATTTCTTCTTATTAAGGAACCATATGTACACTTGTCTTTGATACATGTAATTTGAGTTAAAGAGTAGTTATCACACTATCTTGACAAAGCTTGGTTGGTTGCTAGTGCTGTCTTTTAGTGCCGGCATCGGACAAAAGATCTAGAAGATGTGTACGTTGCGGGGAAAGTAGAAATACAATTTGGGGGGTTGGAATGACTTGAAAAAGATTGGGCAATGTTGATTGACATTGACAAGTTCTTCCTAAAACGCTTGGTTCACATATAAACAGGTATACTTGTCAAATTTATTAATAACAGCTATTGATTGAGGACAATCAAAATGAAACTAATACGAGGCCGGCCTTGAGTTAATGGGAGTCCTAGACAATTTTTAAAATGGGATCCATATATAATATAAAAAATTTAAAAATAAAATGTTACAACCAAGGCTAGAATCTAGGACCTCTTGTGTACAAGTATGACAACTACTTACACCACAAATGTTTTGTTATAAAAAAGGATCATATATATTAGTTAGTTTTCAATATAAGGTTACTAATATACATATACATTTAAATTAATTTTTTTGGGCCCCAAATTCATGGGGTCCTGGACGGTCGCCCTGGCCGCCCTGGGCCAGGGCCGGCCCTGAACTAATACCCTTAAATTTTGTAATAGCCATATAGTTTTTGTATGTAAGACTAACAATTTCTTGGTTTATTTGTTCATATTGGTCTATAGTGATCACTCTCTCTCCCCTTTTTCCTCTTAGACTTGTATTAGAATTTTTTTAGTCGATGTTCGACTAAGACACTTATAGCACATAGCTCTATCATGTTCTCTACCTATCGTGCGTTCATTCTATTTTTTCACAAGTATGATTAAAAAATTGAACCACTACATTTTCCTTCTTAACAGGAAAGAGGATATTTTTTCCTACTCTCAGATCTGTTCTGTACCTCCATGATCGACGACCCACTAGCCAGAATGACTCTCTATTTTCATATACTTGGGATCAAATTAGCCAAATGACTCTCATTTCAGATCCTTGGATCATTAGACAGTAATGGCTATCCATTTTCAAATATTTTGGATCTTCGCCAGCAACGGCTCTATATTTTTTTTTTTATTCTGGATCATAGCCAGAAAAGCTCTTAGCACAGCTTATGCGTGTGCTAATATTTGTGCGGGACTAGTAGCTTGTAGAAGCAAAATTTTTGCTAAGGCATTTGCCTCGTCACACAGTTTTACCGAAGCAAAGTTTTGGCTAAGGCTTACCCTCGTTGCGGAGGCTAAACTTACCGCAGAATTTTGCCAGAAGTAAAATTTTGGTTAAGGCTTAACCTCATCACGGAAGCGTAGACTGTAATGCCCCATCCCGCTCAGCCAATCGGAGGAATCAAAACGCCGACGGCGTTCGGACTTAGCCATGCAACGACTTGCTCGAAGACTCGCTCCGGTGGGTGGCTTCGGTAAACTTGCCTCAGCTTGGCCTTCACACTAATAAAATGAAAGTTTCAAATGCACAAGTAGGCTTGATAATTAAAGAGACATTGTAAAACCCACTCTCCCTACTCCCTCAACTCACAGCCACTCACCCTTAACCATTTCCTCTTTTTCCTACTCCCTCTCCCTCACGTTCCCTCATTTTACTCACCACCACCCCTAATTACCAACACCTTTCTTTCTCTTCCTCACCATTCACTCCATGCTAAGAGAATACTCAATATCACTCTTCCTTTCCCTTGCCTTTTCTGCATCTCCCCGCCCCGCTCTAGCAGCCGAGCCGACCGGACCCTACCCTTGCAGCCTCGCCGGCAGCACAGCCCGGCCAGCGCCCCGCGCTGCCCACCTTCCCGAGGTCAGAGCTCCAGCGCCTCCCCGGTGCAGCCCGCCAGGCCCCCTTCCGTGCGGTGCCAGCCGCCGGACCCCTCGCCAGCCTTCACGCCGCCTCCGCCCCGCCGGTCAGATTCAGCCCGCGCGCCGCCTCCCGAGGCCGCGCCCGTCACCCGCCGGCCAGATCCCTCCAGTGCGCCGGATCCCAGCATCCTGCGCGGCTCCCGTGCGTCGGATCCCAGCGTCCCGCGCAGCCCCGTGCGCCGGATCCCATCGCAGCTCCCCGGCGCCTCCCCCGCGCCTTCATTCCGAGGCCAGCGCCTCCCGACGTCCACCTCCCCCTGCGCGTCCGCCTCCGAGGCCGTACTCGCTTTCCCGACCCGGCCAGCGTCTCGCCAGCCTATGTCCGTCCGGACAGCACCCCGACGACCCCCGTACCCGTCCGACAAGTGCCCCCGCCCCGCCCGTCCGGCCAGCGCCTTCCGCCAGCCAGCTCCGCCCCAGCGCTGCCTCGAGTTTTGTAGCGCTATGTTCCGAGCCGATCTGTTGTCCGTGAAATTCTTATTCTCCTAATTTTATCTGAGAGCTCTAGCCGAGCATTTGAGGTATAACTTTGTGCCCCCGTGTCCCTTTCGTAGATAGTCTGTGATGATGCGGTCTCGATCCCGTTTTGAGATTCGATATTTTGAATATGGTTGCTTTTGGGTGATACGTAGAGTATCGATTACGTCGCGACGTATTTTCTATTTGGTTATTTATGCTGTGGTTGGTTTTTGGGTTGGATATTCATTTTGGGTTGGTAATTAGTGATACCTGGTTTGGGATATTTAAATTGTGTTTTGGTTGGCATCCTCCCAGGATTGGGTTGTCCCAATTACAAAGAAGATACTGCCCAAATTTTCAGAAAATATTTTAAAAAGGGATTTTCTTATAAAAATTAGCAATTTGAATAAAATCTATTTTTCAAAGAAAAGAGGTCTTTGCAAAATGATTTATAGATGGGATTTTGTTGGTTTTATGGATTTTGTATCACCAGTTAGGCGACGACCATATCGGTCGGATGAGCCTCGACGAACGCTACAGGATTTCCTGTACGTTGAGGCATAAGCCAGCAACATGAGATTGCACAACCAAGTCTGAGACTCTTTAGTTTTTAATTCAATTATAATTTATTTTAGAACTGGTACTGCTTTTAGTATTTATGGTACAGGGCCTCGGCCTACTGTTTGGACCGTTCGCGGCACTCAGAGCTCGTCTTAGGATTAATTAATTTATGTAAATAATTTGTAAAGGGCAAAAGCCCAGTTTTTTCTTTATTTCTTTGTGACCATGTATTATGCGTAGATTTTTCTTATTTTCTGGAATGTTGATTTCGCCGTTAAACGCGTAGAATATAAAATGGATATATATTTTTATAAAGAAAGTTAATAAGTTTTCTCACAATAAATAATCTGGTAAATTAGCAAATCATATTTTTTAAAGAAAAACCTAGTTATATATATATATATATAATAATATATATATAATTATATATATATATATATATATATATATAAACTACAAAGTTTTGCCAAATTAACCGATAATTGCTATTTTTTCCAATTAATCAGTAACTAACTTATTCAAAAATGATAACGAACGTAGATTGCGACGTTAGACAATTTTCTGTAGATTAACTAATAACTTAAAACCTGACTAGGGTCTGCTTCTAGAGATTGTAACTAGCACACCTAGAATGGTTTCATTATAGTTCTAAATCAAGGTTCTCAACTGTAGGATCTTGAAGACGTACTTGACTTCCTCCTTGGTACCGACATTCTCGATCCAGTCAAGTAACAGAGGCAAGTTACGGTTATATTTCTTGTATTTTATTTAGTAATCAAGCTGCATGTTTAAACCACATTGCTACATGGAACCCTCTCCTAAGATTCAAATATTGATTGATATTTATTATGGAAATTAGGGGAATAGTGTAACGTTTATGACCAATACCCCTCATATTGCATATTATGTGAGCTTACCCCTCTTACGCACGGGGATAAGCCGTATTGCGTCACTAGAATGCTATTGTACAACCCAAGCCGGTCATAGACGATTACACATTCAAATCACACTGTTTTAAATTGTTAAATTGCTAGAAAATATTGTTTCAACTGTTTAGCCTGCACTTTTCCATTATTATTTAAAATATGAGATACATATCCGTACTTGCTCCCTCCTGACTGGAGATCCACATTTTAGGTGACATTGAGGATGCTGAGCTATTGTACAATAGCTACTATGACCCAGTATTGTATCATGTGGTGTTGCCAGAGTCCCCCTTGGAGGACGCAGGACCTGAGGCTGACGAGCCGACCGTCTAGCTAGTTTTTCCAGTTTTTTCTAGTTTTAGTGTTTTGGAGTTTGTTAGTTTGAATTCAGTTCTTTATTTCGGTTCTTCAATTTTCAGTTATACTTTTCAGTTGTTGAATAAAAGTTCTAATTTTTTTTGTATATTTAAGTTGTGATAAATGTATAGATTTTGTTGTGAATACTTGCATATAGAACAACTTACTGTCGCCGTCTCACAACGGTACAGGCTGGACATGATCCGGTTCGACCCAATAATATAGGATCGGATTGCGACAAGCATCCACATAGCTAAAGAAATAATCCCAACTTGGGACATACTGAGTTAGAATATGGAAAGGTCCCACGGTCAGCTTAGAAGTTTGCTCAGAGTGCTTTCAAAATGACACTCGGTCCTCCGTCCTATGGCTTGGAAGAAGGAAGTTGGTCTAAGTTGCCACAATGCTGGAATTAGCCTAATCATAGGCGTTGTCTACGTAAATGCTTGATAAACACGGTCCCATCATCCTGGGCTTGATATTGCCTCGCTCGTACTACGGGTTAAGTTACAGTGCACGTTGTAGAGCATGATTTGTGGCATAAGTCTAGGCACCTAAAGGACTTGGTTATTCAAGTGGAACATGTGCACAACACGTTTCCTCGATACAAGGCTTGACGCAGCCCTTGCTCATCGAGTCGTTGCATGAATACGTTTGACAAGAGTTTTGCTGGGCTATTGAAGTCATAGTAAGCGCTGTCCCCTGTTGGTTGCAGTTGTCAAGTTACATAGCCCCACGATCTCAAGGCTTGTCACATAAAGTATGTGACTTGAGCGATAGTGTCACCTAGAGAACAAGGTCTGTCTAAGGCACGAGCCACGGCTGATTTAAGGAAAAGCACGCCACGGTCAAATGAACATGTTCTGTTCAACTTAAGATGGAAGACTACTTAGTAGTCATTTTTTGGATTTCAAAGGATAGAAGTTCACATGACTGGTTGTCGTTGAGATCGGTCCCGCAACTTGGGAGTCTCGATAAGGAAGATTACGAGATCGGTCCCGCTACTTGGGAGTCTCGATAAGGAAGTCCACGCGACTGGTTGTTATCGAGATTGGTCCCGCTACTTGGGAGTCACGATAGAAAGTTGGAAATCATGGTCATGATTAAGGAATGACTTGGTAGATCGAGTTGAGTCTTGCATGGTCATTGGACAACTTGCGCGCATGGGAAATTCTATCAAATCCCTATTTTTAAAATAGGTATATGACTATATTATTGTATTTGGGGGATTTTAAATATGGGTATTGTTAAAAATTTATTATTATTTTCTTGAAAGCGAATTTTATTCATATTGTTATTTTGCTACCATTGTTACTATTGTTACTAATTATTATTATTGTTTCTTATAAAACTATCTGTACCCAAACCCAAACCTAACTCTCACTCACTATCCCCTTAGCTCACAGCCGTCCCCCCAAATCTCTCTCCCGAGAAGACAGCCCCTTCCCCACTCTTCTTCCTCACCACTCTCTTTCCCCTACTCTCCTCTCTTCCGCTCACTCAGCCCCTCCCCCCCGAGCACATCTTTTCCCCTCCCTCTCTCTCAACTCTCATCATTCTCTCTCGTTCGCTATGTCTCCCTCCCCTTCGGTAACTCCTCCATGGCCTCCGGCCTCTCCGTCGGTGTCATCCCTATGGCGGCCACCATCACCTACTAGCATCGCCACCGCCATCTGTCACCACCACCACTGTCTCTTTTCTCCTCCGGCTACCTCCTTCTCGACCGACGTGACCAGCACCACCAGCACCACAATCGTCTTCGCCTTTACCATCACCTCTGCCTCCCCCTCGCTGCTTCCGTCTCCACCACCACTTCCAGCGTCGCCCCCACTGCCATCTCCTCTGCCCCTCTTCCTAGAGCTGTGCCGCCGCGAGCTCCCCTGCCGCTGATGTCCTCTCTCCATCGAGAGCCCGACCCGACCTGGCCGAGCTTTCCGGTGAGCTCCTCCACCTTTCTCTTCTCTCCTCTCCGGCGAGCAGCTGATGCACCTCGAGGGCAGCACCGCCTCGAGCCCCGTACTGCTCGAGCGGCGAGCAGGCCTCAGGCTGCATACTCTTCGGGCCACCTGCCTCGGTGCACGTGCAGCCTTGAGCAGTGCGCTCATTGGTCTGTGTGTTGCCTCGATTCATACATCTCATTGTTCATGCGTCTCGGTGTGCGTGTTTCTTTATTATTATGCACCTCAATTTTTATGCTATTTTGATTGTGTAGTCTCGATCTACTGCTGCCTTGGGCATTGGGATGCCACGAGCCTCGTGCTGCCTCAGGCATCGTATCATCTCAATTTGCACATCACCTCATTTTCGTGTCCCGGCCTTTGTGCCCATCTCTATTTTCGTGCCGCTTCGATTAGCGTGCCCGTACCTGTTTGCAAAAACAAAAAGTTTTGATACAAACTTTGTAAAGAAGATTACAATTTAGAATTCTAGGAAAGTACAACTGTAGGAATCTAATCTAGATGACGATTGCTTTATCCCTTGGACGATGTGAACTTTAAAGATGATAGCTTCTGAAACTGAAGGCGATAGCCTCTGATGAGTTGAAGACAAAAGTCTCTGAAGAATGCAGCAACACTTTGGCAAGAACTCCTGAACTCTATGAAGAGAATACTCTTTGTGTGTGGTCTGATATGTATGTGATCGTCTGAAATGAAGACTTGAAACTCTATCTATAGAGTTCTGGAAATAACTAACTTTCAGTTATTTTTGGAATGCGCATGATGGATTGCGCATAGGATGGATTGCGCATAAGTTGGACTACGCAGGCAGTTATTGGATCGTGGGCCAACTGTCTTGGATACATGGCAAAGTTTGATTGAAATGCGCATGGTCGTGCATAAGCAGTGTCACTCCCCGTTCCTAAAATGCGTATTTTTATACATGTACAACTCATGTGTATTTATTTAATATTTATCATGTATTATCCTGTATTTAAAATTCCTGTAAATTCCTGTTAATTAATTAATCTGCTCTTTAATTTTCCTGTTAATTAATTTCCTGCAATTTTATTTTTGCTGTTATTCTTTGTTCGGCTTGGTTGGTTATTTTTGGTTCGGGTTTGGCCTTGCCCCTTGAACCCGACCCGGCCCATTGGACCCGGCCCAATACCCCACCTACCACCACCTTTTCATTTAAAGCCCCAAACTCTCTCTCTTCATAAAACTCTCTTCACCATTTACTCCTTCTTCTTCTCATAACTTCTCCACCTACCAAGCATAGGCAAGTGCCAACTTGCTTCTTGATGGATCCCCATTTTTATTGTTCCATCATCTTCCTCATTTGATTTTAAGTCTCTTTAGTACTTAGCATTTTCAATTTCCATGGCTTATTTGTTGTAGATCTAAGTTTGATACATTTTCGGATTTCTTAGGTTTTGATCTAGTAAACTTTGTTATCCTCAAGTTTAGATGGTTCCATGTTGTAGAGAATTTCGTTCTACCCAATTTTGACCTATGGAAGTCCATATTTGGGCTTGGGATGAAGGATTTATGGAGCTTGGAAGCAATGGCTTCCATTGCTTCCATGGTTCTGTTCTCAGAAAATTTGGAGAAGAAGAACAGTCCACAGCGCATCAAATCTTCACTCCTCAAGCGCATGAAAATTTTTATTCCCACAGCGCATCAAATCTTCACTCCTCAAGCGCATGAGATTTATTCCCACAGCAATCTTCACTCCTCAAGCGCATGGAAATCTTTATTCCCACAGCGCATCAAATCTTCACTCCTCAAGCGCATGGAAATCTTTATTCCCACAGCACATCAAATCTTCACTCCTCAAGCGCATGAGATTTATTCCCACAGCAATCTTTACTCCTCAAGCGCATGGAAATCTTTATTCCCACAGCGCATCAAATCTTCACTCCTCAAGCGCATGGAAATCTTTATTTCCACAGCGCATCAAATCTTCACTCCTCAAGCGCATGAGATTTATTCCCACAGCAATCTTCACTCCTCAAGCGCATGGAAATCTTTATTCCCACAGCGCATCAAATCTTCACTCCTCAAGCGCATGAGATTTATTCCCACAGCAATCTTCACTCCTCAAGCGCATGGAAATCTTTATTCCCACAGCGCATCAAATCTTCACTCCTTAAGCGCATGAGATTTATTCCCACAGCAATCTTCACTCCTCAAGCGCATGGAAATCTTTATTCCCACAGCGCATGAGTCATTTATTTCCCACAGATTCCCTCAGGCGCATGGATTATTTATTTCTCAATCTTATTCCACAGCGCATGATATTATTTCCCACAATCTCATTCCTCAGGCGCACGAGATTATTTATTTCCCAATCTCAGGCGCATGGATTATTTATTTCTCAATCTTATTCCACAGCGCATGATATTTATTTCCCAATCTCATTCCTCAGGCGCATGGATTATTTATTTTCTAATCTTATTCCACAGCGCATGATATTTATTTCTCACAGCCGCATTCCCACAGCGCATGAGTTTAATTATTTCCCAATCATTTCCCTCAGGCGCATGATATTATTTTTTTTCTAACCTTTCCCACAGCGCATGAGATTCTTTATTTCCCAAACATTCCCCATACTGTATGAGATTTATTTATTCCCCAATCATTTCCCACAGCGCATGAGATTCTTTATTTCCCAAGCATTATTTATTTTCCAATGTTTATTTTCCGAATTTGGCATTAATTAACATTGATTGTTATCTTGATTAATTATTGATCATGCGTTCCTAGATGGAACTAAGAGACTGGCTAGTCGTCTTATTGAAATGAATGAATGAGACACGTTCATATTAAGTATGAACTACTATAATCGATTGGCCGATCCCGAATCTTGACATACAGGCATACATGCAGGCTTCAATTTATTTATTTATTTATTTTCTATAAAAGAAGCATGTGTACTTTATGGTCAAGGCATGATGTTCCGTGGTTAGTTTGGATTGTTGCATTACGCTATGTAAGACCTACAACCTAACCTCACGGGCATCGTTGTAGAGTTGTGCATATCGTACCCCGTACGAAAGTACTCATTCCGAATGACCATGATCCACGGCATGGAATTTCACTCAACGTAGAGACTACTAAGTTAAATAAATAATGATTGCATGGAGAGAATGGATTCTCGAGTTCTTACATGGCAGCCCTCTTTGGGACTATTAGTGCCCAACAGGCCGGCTGGTTCCCACAGATACTGTAAATCTGCCACACGGGCAGGGAACAGTATCTGCTTTTATTATTATGGTATATTGTATATTGACGGGCGTCCTGCTAGGACTCGTCTAATTCATGCATGGCGCACATGATTGACTGGATAGACTAGCCTTGTTCGCACATAGTAAGAACTGAGAAATCTTTATTGCATTATTCCAAGATAACTTGGGACTCACAGTAGCAAGCCGTAGTAGTTACATGGCCGGTTAAACTGATTTGTTTGTGTACTGTACCTACTCTGTTAACTAACTAAGATGATCAGAGTGTCGAGACATGACGGGCCAACTTCTGTCCTTGTTTGGTTGGGAGGTTGGTTCGAAGTGTCGTGACATTATGTGAATCCTAGTAGCAAGCAGAGATCTATATATCCTATTCTCTTATTACTGGTTTTAACTCCTCATATCGTGCTTCCTTGCGGTACTTGCTATTAGAGGTCTAACCTCTCTGGTTTTGCATGGCCAGATTTAGAGCCGGTTCCCGAGGACTCAGCTTATTTCTACCTCCAAGATGGTCAACACTAGAGGGATGATCGCAGGAGGACTCGAGTGGGTTTCTTACTTCCCCGCTCGTTTTGTTATTTACCTTATACTTTGCCGTTTGGCACCGACATGTTAGTCGGATCGTCTTGTACTTACTTTTACATAATTATAACTAAAGTCAGACTGCAGCTGATAACAATTGTGTATATTTTTGCTACATCAGATCTGGCTATGTTTTGTAAAGCCAGATATCAAGAACATTTTGACAGAGCGTTTGGGACGCCTTACTGCTTTATCTTACATGTTCTCTATTACTGTTTCTTGTTCGAATGATTGAGACAATAGATGTGAAGTGACCATAGTGAGACCTTTATGTAGTATGCACCCCCTCGTCTGGTTAGACAGCATTGATCGTATTATACGGTATTCATCTACCCGTAATACGTAGCTGGCTGAGTCATTCCCCCGCTCTCCAGTATTCTGGTTCTGGGGCGTGACAAGGTTTTAGTGGTGGCCCATGCAGGTTTGATTTCAGACTTGTGGGGTGTTTTAATTTATAGGATGTCTCAATCACACATGTTTCCCCTTGATCTCCTGATTCGTATTCTCGATTCTAGCTTGACAGTCCGGTATCCTTTGACTTCATTGATCTTCCCTGTCCGACCGTTTGATTATTCTCTTGTTCCTTTTCTTAGGGGCACCTCGTCCGCATCTGTCAGGATTGGGTAACAACAACAAGGGCAGCATGGGCAACCTGACCAGGTTGGTCAGCAACAAGAGCCAGTACAACCTCAAGAGGCTATTCAAGAAGAGGTGATAGTGGAACCAGCAGTTGGACCGCAGTATCCGGAGGTTCCAACACCACCAATAGTTCCACCTACCCCAGTGGAAGTGGACACACCAGCCCTTCTGGAGATCATGAGAGGGATGATGGCTACTCAGCAACATCAGATGTTGGCCCAGCAGCGCATGCACACTCAGTTGCAAGAGCAGAATGTGTTGCTCAACCAAGGATTGCAGACAGCTTTGGAAAGAGGAGTGAGAACAGATTCCGGAGCATCAGCCAGGTTTTACAAGTACAACCCCCGTCGTTTCGAGGGCACGGAGGATGCCATCTCAGCAGATGCATGGCTTAAGGACATTGAGGCTATTTTGACAGCCGCTAAGGTGCCGGCAGAAGAACGTGTGGATCAGGTGAAGTTGTTACTTCAGGATCTCGTACGTGATTGGTGGGAATCAGAGGAAGTAGGCATCAGACGTCCTGTGGCTTGGGACGATTTTACAGCAAGATTCAAGACGAAGTACTATGGAGTTGTGGCGCAATTTGAGCTACAACAGAAGTTTATCAATCTTAGACAGGCTGGCAAAACGGTAGATGCTTATGCAGCAGAGTTCTGCAGATTGAGTAGGTTCGCCCTAGAGATGGTAGCAACAGAGAGCCAGAGGGCTATGAGGTTCCAGCAAGGGTTTCATCTTGAGCTCTTGCAATTGATAGAGGGGCACAATTACCAGACTTTTGATGAAGTATTGACGGCAACTCGAAGGCATGAGATAACCATTCAGAGGCTTGCGGTAAGGACTGGAGGTCAGAAGAGATCCCACAGTCAGATTGAAGGAGGAGGGGGAGCAGCACCCCGAACAACAACACCATCCACTGGCATTCGTATCCACGATGTGGCGATACGAGGACCCGTACCACCAAGGCAGCAGCAACAACAGCAGAGGAAGAACCAGCAACCCCCAGCGGGCTGCACTTATTGCGGGAAGATAGGGCACACTAGAGATGTGTGTCGGACATTGAACGGGCTGTGTCTGATATGTGAAAATCCAGATCATCGGATTACCACATGTCCCATGAATTCGAGGTCAGGAGGACCAGTACAACAGTTTCCTGCTCTGCCAGCACCAGGGGCAGGACAGTATCGAGGACCAGCGGTAGCAGTGAGGCCGTTGGCACAGCGTCCGTTGATGACGCAGGCTCAGATGTTTCGGCAGCAGGGACCGCCGATGCAGCAACACCAGCATAGACCACCCCAGCATCACCAAGGCAGGGGCCAGCGGCAGCACCAGGCTAGGCCGCAGCATGGAAACCAGCAAGGAGGTCGAGGGCAGGCATTCACTCTGTCCTTGGAAGAGGCATTAGCATCGAGAGATGTTGTGGCAGGTAACATTCTCGTCGCCTCATATCCCGCAGTAGCATTGTTTGATTCGGGAGCATCCCATTCATTTATATCTACACAATTTGCAACACGGCTATGAATGGAGTTCGAGGCATTGCCAGGGAGGTTGAATATACTCACTGGTAATGGGCTCGTAGGAGTTAGTAGAGTTATTCTAGCGTGTAGCGTTGTAGTTTGCGGGCATTCCTTACCCGTCCGGTTGATAGAATTTCCTGTTGGAAATTTCGACGTTATCTTAGGCATGGACTGGCTGAAAGACAGTCATGCGACGATAGATTGTCGTAGAGGGAGTGTATCTTTTGATATCCCAGGCATGAAGAGATTCACCTTAGTCAGATCAGAGGCAACTCAGCAAGAGCAGGGAGTAATAACGGCAATGGAAGAAGTTCAAGTCCCGAAGGTAGTTGAAGAGTTCCTAGACGTATTTCCTGAAGAACTTTCAGGTCTACCACCAGTTAGAGATATTGAGTTCAGTATAGAATTGGCACCTGGAACTAAACCGATATCAGATCGGGTTTACAGAATGGCGGATTCAGAGCAGGCCAAGGTATATCAGCACATAGAGGAACTGAAGGAGAAGAAGTTCATCCAAGCTAGCGTGTCACCCTGGACAGCACCAGTGGTACTTGTGGGGAAGAAGGATGGGTCATCCAGATTGTGCATTGATTACAGGAAGCTTAACGCAGCAACAGTGAAGAACAAGTACCCACTACCCAGGATCGATGACTTATTTGATCAGTTGAGCAAAGCTAGAGTTTTCTCCAAGATAGATCTTCGTTCAGGGTATCATCAAGTGAGGGTTCAGAAGGAAGACATTCCCAAGACAGCATTCAGGTCGAAGTATGGACATTATGAATTCTTAGTAATGCCGTTTGGTTTGACCAATGCTCCAGCAGTATTTATGGATTTGATGAACCGCATCTTTATGCCATACTTAGATCAGTTTGTCGTTGTGTTTCTTGACGACATTCTCGTATACTCTGCTAGTGAAGAGGAGCATGAAGACCACCTCAGGAAAGTGTTACAGGTTTTGAGAGAGAACCAGTTGTATGCCAAGCTCAGCAAGTGTGAGTTTTGGTCGGATCACATTTCATTTTTGGGTCATATCATATCAGGAGCTGGAGTAGCAGTGGATCCCAAGAAGGTAGAAGCAGTAGAGAGTTGGCCAGTACCCAAGACCGTAGCTGATGTGCGAAGTTTCTTGGGATTGGCAGGATATTACAGAAGGTTTGTATCAGACTTTACACGGCTTTCAGCACCCATGACCCGCTTGACACGGAAGGATGTACCATTCATCTGGTCGGCAGAATGCCAGACATCATTTGAGAATCTGAAGCAGAAGTTGATATCAGCGCCTATTCTTACATTGCCAGTTGGACCCGGAGGTTTTACCGTTTATTGTGATGCGTCAGGTAAAGGACTTGGATGTGTCCTCATGCAGCATGGGAAGGTGATAGCGTATGCATCTAGGCAGCTTCGAGACCACGAGAAGAATTACCCGACTCATGACTTGGAGTTGGCAGCAGTAGTATTTGCTTTGAAGCTATGGAGGCATTACCTATATGGTGATCGAGTGGACATGTACACAGACCACAAAAGTCTGAAGTACATTTTTACTCAGAAGGAGCTGAACATGAGACAGAGAAGATGGTTGGAGTTGATCAAGGATTACGACGTGGAGCTTCAGTATCATCCAGGCAAGGCTAATGTGGTAGGAGACGCTCTTAGCAGGAGAGGCGGCGCATTTATGTTGACAACACAGAAACACATCTTAGAAGACCTTCAAGAGATGGACATCGAGGTTATACTTCCTAGTGATGTAGGAGTTCTGGCGAGTCTACAAGTTCAATCCGACTTAGTAGACAGGATCAAGACAGCTCAGGCACAAGACCCAAGGATTCAGAAGCTTATGACAGAATGTGAGTCAGGACTCAGGAAGGAGATGCAGATTCATGAGGATGGTACACTTAGGTTTGGATCACGTCTATGTGTGCCTAGTGGAGATATCAGACAGGAGGTTATGGCGGAAGCTCACAGCTCTCAGTATTCTATTCACCCTGGAGGGACCAAGATGTACCAAGATATCAAGCAGCACTTCTGGTGGAACGGGATGAAGAGGGAGATAGCTAGATTTGTTTCCCGTTGCTTGGTATGTCAGCAAGTGAAGGCAGAGCAGCAGAGGCCAGCTGGATTATTGCAACCGCTTCCTATCCCGGAATGGAAGTGGGAGCATATTACAATGGACTTTGTGACCGGTTTACCGAGATCCCCAAGTGGTAAGGATGCTATTTGGGTAATCGTAGATCGGCTTACGAAGGTGGCACATTTTCTTCCTTTTAGAGTAGGTCAATCTACGGAGAAGTTGGCAGAATTATATATGCAGCAGATAGTCAGGCAGCATGGAGTCCCTGTCAGTATTGTATCAGACAGAGATACCCGTTTTACATCACATTTTTGGAAGAGCTTACATCATAGCTTGGGTACCAAGTTAAGGTTTAGCACGGCTTACCATCCACAGACGGATGGGCAATCAGAAAGAACAATTCAGACTTTAGAAGACATGTTGCGAGCTTGCACCCTAGATTTTAGAGGATCTTGGGAGAGCCACCTACACTTGGTCGAGTTCTCATATAACAACAGTTATCAAGCCAGTATCCAGATGGCGCCATTTGAAGCACTAAATGGTAAGAAGTGTAGGTCGCCACTAGCGTGGGACGATATTGGGGAGAGAAAGATGCTAGGCCCAGAATTGATTGTTCAGACGGTTGAAGTGGTTAAAGGAATTAGAGAGCGACTTCGAGTTGCGCAGGATCGGCATCGTCATTGGGTAGACCAGCATCGTAGGCCGTTAGAGTTTTCTGTTGGGGACCACGTATTCTTGCGGATCTCACCTACCCGTGGGGTCATTAGATTTGGCATTCGCGGGAAGTTGAGTCCTCGATACGTGGGCCCGTTTGTTATTCTTGATAGGATAGGCGATGTTGCTTATCGTTTATCCCTTCCACCTTCGTTACGAGAGGTGCATGATGTGTTTCATGTATCTCAATTGCGAAGGTATGTATCAGACCCAAGCCATGTCCTTGAACATTCTGAGCTGGTTGTTGGTACCAACCTGTCTTACGAGGAACAACCTGTGTCTATTTTGGACCGAAGAGAGAAGGTACTCAAGAACCGAACAATTAGCCTTGTCCGGGTTGCTTGGGGTCATCACTCTTTAGGAGAGTCAACATGGGAACGTGAGGATGATATCCGATCACGGTATCCGCACCTGTTTGACTCACAAGGTATATCTCTTTCTGTATACCTTGATTGTCTTAACCCCTCATGCTTGTCACGTTGTAAGTAGAATTGCTTGGTGTCGTAGAATGTTCAGCATGGATATGTTTCTACTGTTAATATTGTAGAATGATTGCTTACTCTAATTGATCGTACTTAGATTAGTTTAGCCCCGATGTTTCTATCTTGCTTGGATTTGAAATTCCGAGGACGGAATTTTTCTAAGGAGGGTAGAGATGTCACTCCCCGTTCCCAAAACGCGTATTTTTATACATGTACAACTCATGTGTATTTATTTAATATTTATCATGTATTATCCTGTATTTAAAATTCCTGTAAATTTCTGTTAATTAATTAATCTGCTCTTTAATTTTCCTGTTAATTAATTTCCTGTAATTTTATTTCTGCATTTTATTTCTGCTGTTATTCTTTGTTCGGCTTGGTTGGTTATTTTTGGTTCGGGTTTGGCCTTGCCCCTTGAACCCGACCCGGCCCATTGGACCCGGCCCAACACCCCACCTACCACCACCTTTTCATTTAAAGCCCCAAACCTCTCTCTCTCTTCATAAAACTCTCTTCACCATTTACTCCTTCTTCTTCTCATAACTTCTCCACCTACCAAGCATAGGCAAGTGCCAACTTGCTTCTTGATGGATCCCCATTTTTATTGTTCCATCATCTTCCTCATTTGATTTTAAGTCTCTTTAGTACTTAGCATTTTCAATTTCCATGGCTTATTTGTTGTAGATCTAAGTTTGATACATTTTCGGATTTCTTAGGTTTTGATCTAGTAAACTTTGTTATCCTCAAGTTTAGATGGTTCCATGTTGTAGAGAATTTTGTTCTACCCAATTTTGACCTATGGAAGTCCATATTTGGGCTTGGGATGAAGGATTTATGGAGCTTGGAAGCAATGGCTTCCATTGCTTCCATGGTTCTGTTCTCAGAAAATTTGGAGAAGAAGAACAGTCCACAGCGCATCAAATCTTCACTCCTCAAGCGCATGGAAATTTTTATTCCCACAGCGCATCAAATCTTCACTCCTCAAGCGCATGAGATTTATTCCCACAGCAATCTTCACTCCTCAAGCGCATGGAAATCTTTATTCCCACAGCGCATCAAATCTTCACTCCTCAAGCGCATGGAAATCTTTATTCCCACAGCGCATCAAATCTTCATTCCTCAAGCGCATGAGATTTATTCCCACAGCAATCTTCACTCCTCAAGCGCATGAAAATCTTTATTCCCACAGCGCATCAAATTTTCACTCCTCAAGAGCATGGAAATCTTTATTCCCACAGCGCATCAAATCTTCACTCCTCAAGCGCATGAGATTTATTCCCACAGCAATCTTCACTCCTCAAGCGCATGGAAATCTTTATTCCCACAGCGCATCAAATCTTCACTCCTCAAGCGCATGAGATTTATTCCCACAGCAATCTTCACTCCTCAAGCGCATGGAAATCTTTATTCCCACAGCGCATCAAATCTTCACTCCTCAAGCGCATGAGATTTATTCCCACAGCAATCTTCACTCCTCAAGCGCATGGAAATCTTTATTCCCACAGCGCATCAAATCATTTCCACAGCGCATGAGTCATTTATTTCCCACAGATTCCCTCAGGCGCATGGATTATTTATTTCTCAATCTTATTCCACAGCGCATGATATTTATTTCCCACAATCTCATTCCTCAGGCGCACGAGATTATTTATTTCCCAATCTCAGGCGCATGGATTATTTATTTCTCAATCTTATTCCACAGCGCATGATATTTATTTCCCAATCTCATTCCTCAGGCGCATGGATTATTTATTTTCCAATCTTATTCCACAGCGCATGATATTTATTTCTCACAGCCGCATTCCCACAGCGCATGAGTTTAATTATTTCCCAATCATTTCCCTCAGGCGCATGATATTATTTATTTCCCAACCTTTCCCACAGCGCATGAGATTCTTTATTTCCCAAACTTTCCCCACACTGTATGAGATTTATTTATTCCCCAATCATTTCCCACAGCGCATGAGATTCTTTATTTCCCAAGCATTATTTATTTTCCAATGTTTATTTTCCGAATTTGGCATTAATTAACATTGATTGTTATCTTGATTAATTATTGATCATGCGTTCCTAAATGGAACTAAGAGACTGGCTAGTCGTCTTATTGAAATGAATGAATGAGACACGTTCATATTAAGTATGAACTACTATAATCGATTGGCCGATCCCGAATCTTGACATACAGGCATACATGCAGGCTTCAATTTATTTATTTATTTATTTTACTATAAAAGAAGCATATGTACTTTATGGTCAAGGCATGATTGTTCCGTGGTTAGTTTGGATTGTTGCATTACGCTATGTAAGACCTACAACCTAACCGCACGGGCATCGTTGTAGAGTTGTGCATATCGTACCCTGTACGAAAGTACTCATTCCGAATGACCATGATCCACGGCATGGGATTTCACTCAACGTAGAGACTACTAAGTTAAATAAAATAATGATTGCATGGAGAGAATGGATTCTCGAGTTCTTACATGGCAGCCCTCTTTGGGACTATTAGTGCCCAACAGGCCGGCTGGTTCCCACAGATACTGTAAATCTGCCACACGGGCAGGGAACAGTATCTGCTTTTATTATTATGGTATATTGTATATTGACGGGCGTCCTGCTAGGACTCGTCTAATTCATGCATGGCGCACATGATTGACTGGATAGACTAGCCTTGCTCGCACATAGTAAGAACTGAGAAATCTTTATTGCATTATTCCAGGATAACTTGGGACTCACAGTAGCAAGCCGTAGTAGTTACATGGCCGGTTAAACTGATTTGTTTGTGTACTGTACCTACTCTGTTAACTAACTAAGATGATCAGAGTGTCGAGACATGACGGGCCAACTTCTGTCCTTGTTTGGTTGGGAGGTTGGTTCGAAGTGTCGTGACATTATGTGAATCCTAGTAGCAAGCAGAGATCTATATATCCTATTCTCTTATTACTGGTTTTAACTCCTCATATCGTACTTCCTTGCGGTACTTGCTATTAGAGGTCTAACCTCTCTGGTTTTGCATGGCCAGATTTAGAGCCGGTTCCCGAGGACTCAGCTTATTTCTACCTCCAAGATGGTCAACACTAGAGGGATGATCGCAGGAGGACTCGAGTGGGTTTCTTACTTCCCCGCTCGTTTTGTTATTTACCTTATACTTTGCCGTTTGGCACCGACATGTTAGTCGGATCGTCTTGTACTTACTTTTACATAATTATAACTAAAGTCAGACTGCAGCTGATAACAATTGTGTATATTTTTGCTACATCAGATCTGGCTATGTTTTGTAAAGCCAGATATCAAGAACATTTTGACAGAGCGTTTGGGACGCCTTACTGATTTATCTTACATGTTCTCTATTACTGTTTCTTGTTCGAATGATTGAGACAATAGATGTGAAGTGACCATAGTGAGACCTTTATGTAGTATGCACCCCCTCGTCTGGTTAGACAGCATTGATCGTATTATACGGTATTCATCTACCCGTAATACGTAGCTGGCTGAGTCATTCCCCTGCTCTCCAGTATTCTGGTTCTGGGGTGTGACAAGCAGTTACCACGTAATGAGCAATTGATGGCATGAAGGCCACGTGTACATTTGTCAGTTACTTTGATGGAGTGTGCAAGCATCAGACTGCGCATGAACTGGATTGTGCTGAGATGGACTGCGCTGAAATGGACTGCGCAGGAACTGGATTGCGCATGAGACTGGACAGCTGTCCTCGAGCACTGTGCTGCACAATATGTGAACGGTTTTCTCGTCTTTCGTGTTGTCAGCTGTCAGAAGATTTGATCTGTTGTCAGGTAATGATGACTCTTTCCACGTCGGCTTGCACAATCGGATGTGTGCGCAGTCTGGTCTGCAAAATTTGAAGGATGTGCAATCTGTCTTATGTGCAATTCATTTGAATGATAGATATATCGATTCTTTGACTTTGTTGATGGGTACAACTTGATTTTTTAGGACCTACAAGACCCTCTTCAAAGTTTTCGAAAGTTGATTTTATTCAAAGTTTCGAAATACTTTGAATTTTGAAATTCAAATCAAGTTGCACATGATGATGAGCTGTCTGTGCAATCGGAGAGTTTAGCCCCAATTTCAGGCACAATCTGAGGTGGCCGTTTCGTTTTGGAAAACTATAAATAGTTCTGAATATTCTTCATATTAGTTAACTTGCTTTCATTTGTGCTTTTGAGAGAAAAACCCTGAGATCCTTCGACTTCAGCCTTTCTTCCCCGACGATCGATGGCTTCTAGACGTTCCTCCACCGCCGCCGACAAGCGCAAGGCCCCAGTCGAGTCTTCTTGTACTACACCGCGCGCTTCACGCCACGAGACTGCGCACCCTGCTGTGCGAGGTAGATGATTCGATCGAAAACCCTCTTTAGGGTCTTTCGACTTCACTTGATCTTTGAAACTCATCTCTTTTTAGAGATGAGTTCGAACTGCGCCACCCTGTTGAGGGTTTTGGTTGCAAAACTCATCGATCTTCATTTTTATGAAGGCTGCTTTCCTGCGCAATCTGTTAAATTGTGCTGGCAGGATGTCAGCGCAATCGACTGATTAGCGCAAGAAAATCTGCGCAAACTGTTGCTTTGCGCATACTGATGTTTGCGCAGTTTGATGTTTTGCGCAGTCTGATGTTTTGCACAATCTGATGTTTAAGACAGAAACTCTGAATTGACTTGTACTGAGCTCTGTCTGTTTTGTTGCAGTTGATACTAGAGAAGACCCTGACTATGAACACTTCGTAGGAACTCTCTCAGAGTCAGAATACATGGAAGATTTATCACATGTGCACTTCCCCCAGTATGACCTGCCATCCTCCCGTCAAGCCATGTTGATAGCACAAGATAATAAAACTTTGTTATGTCTGATGAATGGCCAACCTTTACAGTCTGCTGACACCGTCATTCACAAGAAGCCTCTATTTCTGTTTGGCGAGGCTATTGAGAAAAGTTTTCAGTCGAGGCAGCAAATGAAAGAAAGAGTTTTCCATCAGAAGGATAAAACAATTCTGATACCAGATGTCCCTCGCAGCCTCCCCTTATCTCGGTATGCTCATGCCAGCTATCCGAGGAAAAAGGAATGGAATCTTACACCTTTTCAGGATGCCCGTCCAGGAAAGATCTATGTGAAGAAATGGTCCAACAAAAAGGACATGTTCTACAGTAATTCAGAACGATACAGTGTCTTGCTCAGGGGTCTGAAGCCTGGTTGTATTCCGCCAGAGAACTCCTCCTTGTTAATGCCTGTAAGAATTTTAATATTCGCAAATGAGTTTGCGAAGGTCGAAGGGAGATATCCAGATCAGGATATCCGATTGACTGGTCTAGTGAACCCAGACTATAGAAGATGGAACTGTATAGCAAATTGGATCTTGACTAAGTTTGAAGATAAACTTCAACAGATCAATTTGTATCAAGCAGTGCATGCCACTGTTTACGGCTTCGCTCCCAACCCGCACCTGTTCCTGGCTCTGGCAGAGAGATACAATTACAGGACAGGGACCTTTATGACTCCCTGTGGGGAGATCGGGCTTGCTCTGCACGAGATACAGTATCTCTCTTATCTGCTAATGGGTGATATCCCATATGAAGAATATGTCCCAACTAATGATGAGTTGGACAAGCTTTAAAAAGAGAACCCAGCCATGGTAGCAGCCTTTGATGAACTGCTATGTCATTACAATATCTGCACTCTATTTTACAAAAGTGGTACGTCAGGTACCTGTGACTCATCAAAATGGTTGCCCTATCTGTTCCTCAACCATATCATAGAGAAGAAGACCAAGGAAAACAATGACTGCAAACCTGACTTCTTCAAGCCATTGAATAGCACTGATGTGTTAAGATTGAAGGAGGAAACCGGGGACAAGGATATTAAGATCAAGGACGATCATCAATATCCTCCTCTGAAGAAGGGAGACACCCTTGAGAGCTATATGAACCTGGGATACAGATTTATGTCAAAAGAAGCCCAGTTGGCAGGTTTCTTGGCATACTGGCTTTGACGATTCGTTGTTCCAGGATCCAGTATTGTAGACCGCTTTCACCGCGGTGTTCTTTTTGCTGCCGTCCGATTGGTCTTTGGCTATAAGATGGACCTTTTGTCGGCTATGACTTGTAGAATAAATGCCAGCCTTCGCCTCTACGTTGATTTGATGTTGAAGAGTAAAGGCGAGAAAGACCAATTTCTCTGGCTGGAATTGCCGTATACCTATCTATTCGGGTGGTTGCTTTTGCACCATCCTTCTTTGATGGACCCCGATATGGGGCCAGTCGACGGCAGTTTCTTGCGGCGATTCTCTCAAGATAAGTGGAAGTATACTTCCTTGAGAGATTGCAGGTATACTTTGAATCTCGACAAAAGATGGAACTTTTTCTGCACTCCTCCTCCCGCTGGATACGAGCAGATGCCACTAAATATGGTTGACTCCACAAACGTACAATTTTTGAACCGTACAGCTTTTGAGTGGTTGAAGACAATTCGACCATCTCACTTGGTGTATCGGTTTGAAGAAGAATGCTATCTGGAACCATACTTGCCAAGCCAGTTTGCTCGCCAGTTTGGATATGATCAATTCCATGTCGGAAATGCTATCTCGTGCCTTCAAGGAAAAGATTTTCTGATAGATGGAGCTAGAGCTTGGGCTTACTATAATGCTCGAAATACAAAAGCAACATTCTCGATGCCGGTGAACAGCAACCATGGCCCTCGTATGCTGTATACATATTCGCAGTTTTATACATCGGCTAATACCTTTGCTGAGAATTTCAATCTTGCGGATAGCTTTGCGTCTGCATCACGATTGAAGAAGGAAGGAGTCGTCATGTCGATCCCGGGCAATGAAGAGGTGCACGAGCCAGTGGATCCACCTCTAGAAGTTTCAAGGGACGTTGTGTTCCCTGCAGAGATTAACGCGCCACTGCGTGTTTCTTTAAAAGTTGTCAAGTCTCCTCTCAAGGAGAAGAAGAAGAAGGGGAAAGGGGAAGAACCTTCTTCTCTTGTTGCTAAAAAGAAGCTCATTTTGGAGCCTTCAGAGAGAATTACTACCAGATCCCAGTCTCGACAGCAATCCGAGCCAACTCAAGTGGAAGAAGTAACAACTCCTACTTCAGTCCAGAGACGAGAGGATATTGTAGATGTAGAGAGTCCCGAAAGACCTCTACATAGAAAGAAGCTGGTGCATAGAAGAAAGAAGACAATTACTCCCCCAAGGTCCATTTTATCTTCAGTCATGGCTAGCATTGTTGCTGGGGTAACAATGGCATCACCTACACCTGCTCAGGAAACTCCTAGTCCAGAGCAGAGGATCGATGTTACGGAGACCAGAGAAGAAGCTGGTCAGAGAGATGAGGCCATAGAGCCCAGACAAGATGTCACAGAAACAGAGCAGGCAGCTTTACAATCTTCTCCACCGGCAGCAGATACTACTCAGCTTTCTATTACTCCAAGAACACTTCGTGAGGAAGAAGACCGTGAGATGATTAATGCGTTAAACGACTGCGACTTCGGTCTATCAGATTATATGGATCAAACCACTACAACTGTCATTGTAGAAGTACCAGAGGTTAATGAAGATGAAAATGAGGAGAGTTCTTCCTCAGAGAAGGGTGATAAAGAAGATGCTAATGACACAGCGGATCCTGATCAAGACTTTGAGGAAGTGGCTCTCGAAGCTACTGATGGCACCTTAGTTCCTGAAAAGGATGTTGAAGAAGTAGCTTCTGAAACTGCTGATGACACCTCGAATCCTGAGAAGGATGTTGAGGTGCAGACATCTCCAGTAAAGACAACAAACGAGGAAGCAGCTCCAGAGGAAACTCAAACTGTTGCTCCCCAAGGTATAGAATAACATTTAACAATCTTCTTTAAATAGATTTATAACTGACATCTTTTATCTTTATCCATACAAAACTCGGATCTTCCTCAGCTCCCGCTGCATGTATGGATATAGTGCTGGCAACAACAATAGCTGACAGCAGTCGGCACTTGTCCTGTGGTTCAGAGACAGGCAGTAGCCAGGCAATTATGTCTGAGGCTACTTCTGCTAGATTGGAAGTTGTCCCAACAACTGACAGACTTGTAGATGGTAAGACTGCTTTTATTTTTGGTCTCTTGATAGTTATAAATGTCAAGCAAAAAATGATTAAGTTCATCTGTTTTACAGAAGAACCAAGAGAAGAATCCAGCTCTACCCTGGCCCCTCTGTTTAAAGAACCTCCCGTCCGAGCACAAGAACCTGAACGTCCTGCACCTTCATCTTCTTCAGGAGTAGCTGCCACTCGTGGTGCTATGGCAACTAACCAATTTGTCATAGGCTCCTTTACAAGATGTTTCTTTGATTCATTGGGGCCTCTGATAAACAAGGTGATGGAGAAGGAGGATGCAGATTTCTACTCGGTTAAAGGTCCAACCTCTTTCTTGATAAATGCAATCCATGTTCAGGGCGATGAGGGTCAGGCCACTTTTCTTGAACATATTTTTGGATGAGCTGGAGACTTCCATAAAGAGCTACAAGAAGCTGAACAGAGGAGAAGTCGAACCCTTGATACAGGCTGAGTTTGAAAGGATGTCTCAGGAGGCTGCAGTTGAAAGAGTGAACTTCCAAATTCTCTTGGATTCTTTTGCTGCCCAGTCTGCTGAATACAATTCTAAAGTAGAAACTGTATCATTGGTCGCTGAGAGAAAAGAAAGACAGATTGCAGAATTGAAAGCGGAGATGGCCCGCCTTCAAGAAGAGCTGGAAAATGAAGTTGATGAACATCAGACTGCCATTCAACAACTCAATGCTTTGACTCAAGAGAGAGAAGAGTACGCAGCGGCTCATCATGCTGAAGTCACTCGTCGGATGGTAACCATGCCAACTTTCAACGAAACATCTGGAATGAAAGAGGCCAGAAAGCGAGTAACGGAGTCACGTAAAGAGCGACTGCGAACTCTGAAGCAACAGATCACCAGTTTGATGACACCACCTGTCTAGAAAGACCTTTGTATCTTCTTGTTATTTGAAGTATGGATATTTTTTGAAATGTCTCAATTTTGATTTAAATAAAAAGACATTTTGTTGTGGCTCTATTATTTGTTGCATTTCTTATTCAGATATAAATAATAGCGATAGAAAATATATTCAGAGGTACAGGATATGATATATTTCTTGATTTAGAAAATAATTATATTTATTATATCTGCTCAGAGGTAATGTGGACATGGCAGAATATATATGATTATTTCAATAGACAACTTAATAAAAAAATGACAAGTTGCTGATATGGATAATGAACGATAATGAATCGTCAAATGCGAACGAAGTGAATTGTCGAGATGAACGGGCGAACCGTCGAATGAACAAAATGAATCGTCGGGATGAACGGACGAACCGTCAAAATAAACGAAATGAATCGCCGAGATGAACGGAATGAATCGTCGGGTGGATTTAATGAACGGGCGAGCCGTCGGATGATGATAATAAACGAACAAACCGTCAAATGATGAAATAAATGGGTAAAACCGTCAAATGGGTGATGAACAGGTGAACCGTCAAATGGTGATGATGATGAACGGGTAAACCGTCAAATGTGTAATAAACGAATGAACCGTCAAATAGATATAATGAATGGACGAACCATTGGATGAATGTAATGAATGGATGAACCATTGGATGAATGTAATGAATGAATGAACCATCGGATGAATGAAATGAATGGAAAAGACGCATTGCTTCGATCCTCGTAATCGAATGTCTATAAGTAGAGCAGAGCTTCGGGTGGGATGATCAACATCATTCTTCTGAGCATATAATGTCTTCCGAAGATGTCTCGAAGAAGGCTGGAGTCGCCCCGAAGGTTGATGAGGGCACTGAAGAACGTCCGATCAAGCCAACTCTGCCGAAGACGGAGACGGGTGAAGGCTCATCTGCTCTCAAGCCACCAAATGACATCCTGGACTTCTTGCTTGAACCAGGAGAGAACGAAGAAGAAGAAGCTAAGCAACTGGCCGTCTGCCAATTTCTGGTGAGGTCGGGAAAAGGAGCGTTTGACTCTTTCGCTGATTATGTCTTTGATAAGGACGGTAGTGGCCCGCGTCCCAATGTAAAGAAGGATGATAGTGACCTTCCATGATATTGTACTATCATTCATGAAATAAAATCGAATTTTATTATAAACTTGTCTGATAATATTTACAAATAGTCTCATTTACATTCATGTATGGTATTTCTTGAGGAATTTGCCATTGATAGGTATCATTGCAACTCGGCCGTCTAGCTCTGTTAGCTAATAAGCTCCGTTTGAGAAAACTTTGCTTACAATATAGGGTCCTTTCCATTTTGCGTCGAATTTGTCCTTGTTCATATGAGTCATAGTCATAGGACGTCTGACTGTTAGAACGAGCTCTCCTTTCTGGAAGGTTCTGACTTTAACTTTACGGTTGAAAGTCTTTGATATACGAGCTTGATACAGTTCAATGTGTTGTTAAGCCATTAGTCATTTTTCGTCGAGTGCTTCTAATTTCTGAAGTCGAAGAAGATTATTATTCTCAGTAGCGAGCTCATTGGCGATAGCGATCCTTAAGGACGGGATTTGAAGTTCCAAGGGTAGAACTGCTTCACAGCCATACACCAAAGAAAAGGGTATACAACCTGTGGGGTTACAGACCGTAGTTCGATAGGCCCAAAGACATTCACCAAGCTTTTCACTCCAGTTTCGTTTGTTAGTAGATACAAAGTTTTTAAGGAGCTTAATTATAGTTTTGTTGAAGGCTTCTGCTAGACCATTAGCGACAGGATTGTAAGCTGTCGAAGCGACGTTGTCAATCCGATGATCGTCACAGAATCTTGTAAACTTTTGGCTGATGAACTGTGGTCCATTATCATGAATGATCCTTCGAGGCACACCAAATCTGTAGATGACATGATGTTTGACGAAGTTGATGACGCTGCTGGTTTTGACTTCAACCAGAGGTATAGCTTCAGCCCACTTGGAGAAGTAATCGGTGATTGCTAAAATGAACCGATGTCCTCTAGAAGAAGGAGGATTGATAGGACCTATGACGTCCATGCCCCAAGCTTCAAAAGGCCAGGAAACGGCAGTCGGATGCAGAAATTCTGATGGTTGATGAATGAAGTCTGCATGGATTTGACAAGCTCGACACTTCCGTGTATATTCGATGGCATCTGATACCATAGAGGGCCAGTAATAACCCATACGTCGAATGCGATCCTGTAATTTAGGACCAGGTTGATGTGCTCCACAGACGCCATCATAAGCTTCGCGTAATACTTGCTTTGCTTCATCACCAGCGAGACAACGTAAGAGAAGACCGTCATAAGTTCGTCGATAGAAAGTTTTTATGGTTTGATTATAATAGAACCGAAGAGATCGTCGACGAATACTCGTAGCCTCTTTAGGATCTTCTGGAAGTATATCATGAACTACAAAGTCGATGAAAGGAATTCTCCAGTCTTCATTAATAACATTGACTTCAGCGAGATTGCTGAACTCAATATTACGATTGTTTTCAACACAAAATAATTCTCGATTTGAGACAACCACCACCTGCTATCTTTTGATAGGGATGGCCAAGACTGCTGTAAGATTGGCTAATGCATCTGCTTCAGTATTGTAAGCGCGACGAACGTAATCGATGAAGAAGGCTTTGAATGATATAGCCAGATTGATCGCTGCTTCATGATAAGGCACCAGATCTTGATGACGAACTTCATATGTTCCTCTAACCTGATTAACAACCAGCTTAGAGTCACCGTAGACTTCGAGATATTCGACGTCCAGTTGTTTAGCCAGCTGAAGACCGATAAATAGAGCATTATATTCTGCTACATTGTTGGAACATGGTTCATCTAGAGAATATGCTCTTTGGATGTTTGACCCATCTGGAGAAACAAGGACAACTCCTACTTCTGCGACAATAACACCATTTGGTCCAATTCTGGATGCACCATCAAAGAATAGATGCCATGTAGAAAATTCTTCAGAGATCATGTTGATTTCCAAGGTCTCATCTGGAATTTCATCATAAAGCTTGGATGTCTCTGGAACAGGATGAGCAGCTAAGAAATCTGCCAGCGCTTGACCTTTAACAGACTTTTGTGGAACATATACCATGTCATATTGAGCTAGCAGAATGGCCCATGTAGCCAGCCGAGAGTTGAGAGTGCTGGGTTTCTTCATGAGTACCCGAAGAGGATTGACTCAGGATATGACATGAATAGATTGTCCAATGATGTAATACCGAGTCTTTTGCACAGCGAACATAAGATCTAAGCATTCTTTTTCGACCGGACTATAACGGTGTTCAGCACCAATCATAGTACGACTGAGGTAATAGATGGCCTGTTCATGACCTTCTTTGTTGTTAGGGATTTTTTGACTTTCATCCCACTTATTAATATGCATTTGTACTTACATCCCATTTTTTAATTTTTTTAGACTTATATCCCAATTTGTGTCACTAAAAGTATTTATTTTGTCACGAAAAGTATTCATTTTGTCACAAAACTATTTTTCGTGACAAAAGTGGGATGTAAGTCAAATAAAATTAAAAAGTGGGTTGTAAGTACAAATTCATATTAATAAGTGGGATGAAAGTCAAAAAATCCCTTGTTCTTTTGGGCAAGTAAAGCACCCAATGAATGGTCCATTGTACGGACGTACATTAAGAATGGTATGCCAGAGATTGGTGGCACCAAGACTGGTGGATTCCTGAGATATCGCTTTATGTCTTCGAATGCTCGTTGATATTCTTCAGTCCAAACGAAAGATACACCTTTCTTCATTAGTTAAGTGAATGATCTGCAGCGTCCAGACAAATTCGAAATGAATATCCTGATGTACGTAAGTCGTCCTTGAAATCCTCGTAGCTCTTTTAGGTTGCGTAGAGGACGCATCTCTTGAATGACTTTGATCTTCTCGGGATCCACGTGTATACCTTTAGAGGTAATGACGAAGCCGAGAAATTTACCACTAGAGACACCCAGGAATGACTTAGTGGAATTCATCTTGAGTTGATGTTGGCGCATGAGATTGAAGATTGTTCTCAAATCTTGAATGTGATCTTCCTTTTTATGACTTTTGACGGTAATATCGTCAACATAGCATTCGACGGTTTTACGCAGATGATCTTGAAAGATGATACTCATAGCTCGTTGGTAAGTTGCACCAGCATTCTTGAGACCAAATGGCATTACAGTATAGCAATAGACACCACGAGGAGTGCAAAAAGACGTGTGTTTTTCATCTTTAGGATTCATCCGAATCTGATTGTATCCGGAGAATCCATCCATAAAGGATATTCGCTCGAATCTACAGGTGTTGTCAATCATGACGTCCATGATAGGAAGAGAAAATTCATCTTTTGGACAGGCTTCATTAAGATCCCGAAAGTCGATGCAGACTCAAACTTTGCCAGTTTTCTTTAGGACTGGAACAAAGTTGGCTACCCAATCATGATGTTGTTCTTTTCGAATGAATCCACAAGCGATAAGCTTTTTGACTTCGTCATCGATTGCGTCCATCATTTCTGGCTTGAATCGCCGTTGTTCTTGTTTGACTGGTTTTGTATTGGGCAAGATATTTAGTTTGTGAGTAGCGACTTTGGGATTTAAGCCTGGCATATCTTCATCTTGAATAAGAAGAATTAATTCTTGCTTATCAGCTTCTGGAAGATTCTTGCTAATGAATATTGGACAAGATGACCCGCTTTGTCCTACATCGACTTGGATTAATTGATCTTCGGTAGGAGGTTCTCGTTGTTCGGATCGAAGTTCCCATTGATTATCCATTCTTTGAGCCCATGGATCAATTTCAGGATGATCTTCTATGTCTTCGTCACATCCTTCTGAAAATTCAGCGGTGACCATGTTAGAAGATACGATCAGCCGATGAATTTGACCGATGCTGGTGTCAGAATCCTATGATCTGGAATCAGAAGAGTTAGAACGTTCATCGCTATCAGATTCAGAGACTGCTGGGGATAACACCGGAGGAGAAGCATATCCGAGACCTCTTTTGGTCCTGCTGTAGTACATTTCTGACTTTCCTTCTGGAACAGCTGTACGGATAGGAGTTCGTCTTCCTTTACCGTAGTTGAGGCCACTTTTGAAGTCGTAACCCATCTTCTGGATGATGTTCTTCGATTGTTGACTATAACGACGAAGTTGAAGATGTCCGGTATCATTAATCTTGCTATCATCCGTATAGCTAAATTTCTGTTCTGGTCCTTTACTAAAAAGTATTAGACTCTCGCCTTTTTTCCGAGAAGGAACGACAAAGTATGAATCCTCTGGATGTTCGAATGGGACTTCAGTCTGAAGAGATTGTATGACTCCCATTGTGAATGATCGAAAGTTGTCTAACATTTCCAAATAATACTTAGTATAATAGATAACATCAATATACTGGAAAGGAGATACATTTTCATTGATACGTATATTGGTATTTACAACAGGACCTTTAGTCTTAGCAGACTTGGTCAGATCAATTACAAGAGGGGGAGAAAAAGAACGTGGAGGGAGATTGGACTTGTTACGATGGAGATCGATAACAAGCGGCTCAGAGGAGGTGAGCTCCCTTTTGTCTTTGTTATGAATAACAAGTGGCTCAGAAGAAGTGAACTACTTTTTGTTCTTGTTACGACGTAAGTCGATAACAAGTGGCTCAGAAGAAGTGAGCTCCCTTTGACCATCATAAGTTGGCTGTTTATGGATTGGCAAGTGAATAACCAATGGTTTGGAAGATTGAGGATGAGAAACCCGCCCTTTGACATGTATGATAAGGATTTCTTTAGGCATTGCTTCTTGCTCTTCTTCGGTGTCTAGAGATAGAACAACCTTTATGAATTCTTCCTTGTACATACGAGCGTCATTGCAATATGCGTCGATACCTCTGAATGGATAGAGATCAGCAACCTCTTTTTGAACCTCTCCATTATCATCAACATATTTAAAGCATTGATGAAGAGTTGAGGGAACAATATTATGTTCATGCAAGAATGGCCTCCCCAATAGAGCGTTATATAAACAACCATAATTGTCAATGATGTAGAAAGTAACCTTAGTGCGAAGATTGTCTATTTGGAGTTTCAGGCGAATCTTGCCCAGAGGCTCACTTTTTCCTTGATTGAACCCCAAGATGGTAGTGATTGTGCCAGAAAGACTATGTATAGGGATTTTCAGTGCATCTAGCATAGTCCTCGGCATGATGCTGAGAGCAGACCCTGGATCAATCAAGAGACGATCGACCTTCATAGAATCGACATATCCTGTATAATATAAAGGACGATCATGTCGATTATCCTTCAACAACATATCGTCCTGCATGAAGGTGATGTTTGGAATTAATTCCAACACACTATGACAATGAAGACAAGAGACCGGTTCTGCTTCCGGTTTCTTGAGGAGAGTCAGACAAGTTTCTGCTTGCATCAGGGCTTCACTTAAAGTTTTTCGAGTCTCTTTAGATAGGCGTAATAGCTTGAAAATTGACAATCTAGCTGGTATATTGGCTAATTGAGCCAATATGTCGAAGTTGTAAGGCTTTTCAAGTCCTGTAGGAGATGACTTCTTCAATGGTTTGTCGAAGCGGACTTATTGTTTGCCCTTGTCAGCTATTGCTAGTTTGGGAGGAATAGATACCACAACCGGTGTGGATGTAGAAGGAATCTCCTCAGTAGAAGCAGGCTGTGCTGGAGTAGACTCAAAAGAGGAAGCAGGATTCTCTTGAGTTTCAGGAACTTTCCGTAGATAGGCTTTCCCTGATCTGGTATCTATCAGAATTTCTTCTTCGACTATGGGGTCAAAAGACACCATGTTGCAGGTTTTTATCTTACCTTTGGATCGGTCTTTCTTCTTGGAAGAAGAGGAGACTTCAAATTTTGAAGTAAGATCAGGATGAATCCATAGAATCTCGCCATTATCAAGAGATAATGGGACAAGACCTTCATTTTGAGGAGGAGGAAGATTCTCAATCTCAAGAGTAGCTTTGGGAATAGGAATGACGCCATGTTGCACCATTTGTGGAGGAAAATTACAGAATTGAACTGAGACCATGTTTGTAGTCACAGTCATTTCGTCTTGTTGTAGAGTGACAACACCAGCGTTGACCAGCTCTTAGATTTTGCCTTTGAGCACATAGCATGCTCGAGTAGGATGTCCGACGAACCTGTGATAGACACAATATTTTGGATGATCGGTCTTACCGACTTCATCAGGCTTCTTTGGGTCGGGGAGCTGGATCTTATTGCTCTTGAGTAAGCAATCAAAGATGCTTGCAGTATCATTCTTATCGAAGGAATACTCTACTTTGGGACGAGGTTTCCTCGGTGGAAGTACAGAAGGAGTAGAAGAAGACGCAGGTGGAGCTACGTTGACCGCCAGAGATTCTTTACTTTGTAAGTTGATATTCAAAGTTTCTATGTTCTTGCGGTTATTCTGGCGATTATCGCTGCTCGATGTCTGATGCTCCTCTCGATCGGGGTTGGACATATGTACCCCCAATTGTTTGAACTTGTCAGCGCTAACTTCTGCTGCTTTAGCGTTGGCGATGAAGGATGGCCAGTCTTGAAACTGAGTTGAACCAGTCCACATACTAATGATAGGCAAAAGATTTGCCTCGTATGTATCAATAGTTATGGCAGCTGGAGTTCCTGGAGGCATCTTCAAAGCTTCTCGACGAAACCTTTCAATGAAACTTTCAGCAGTTTCATTATGCTTTTGCTTGATTTGTTAAGGGCTGACATAGTCATGTCATTGATACCCTTATAGAACCTCTCCAGGAAGATTTGTTTGAGACCTGAGAAAGAAGTAATGCAACCATCTGACAAGCTTCTATACAAATCGTATGCTACGCCTGCTAAATAGTCGACGAACACTCTGGTAAGAAGAGCATCATTAGATTGGAGTTGAACAGTCATTACCTCGAAGTGATTGATGAATTGACTTGGCGAGGTATTGCCGTCGAATTGTGCAATTGTAGGGATTTGTATTTTGGAGGAAATGGAACTTTCTTCCATTCAATTGGGTAGGGCTGCTTGATTCCTAATCTTTGCAAATTGTCTTTCTCTTTGAAGGCCTCAAATTAAGATCGTAAGAGTTTGACTGCTTCGTTAGCATCTTCAGATGATGAAGAAGGAACAGGTCAAGATAGAGTGTGGGGAGGAGGAACAGCATGGTATGCACTACCCCCAGCACCTGACTGACTTGGTATGGATTGAACTTGCACATGAGGTATTTGAGGAGAGACTATCCCCGGTCCTGTATTGATGGGTACCGACGATGCTATGATTTCAGGACTTGCAACCGGAGGATCAAGGCCCGGCATATCTTCATAACTCCAAGCAAAAACATCAATGTAATCATGAATAAGTTTGATCATGTCCTGCTTATCTGTTTCTGAAAGACTTTCGCTGATGAATATTGGCTTGGGGGATCCCTCTTCACCAACATCAATTTGGATCAGTTTCTCTTCCGTGGGCGGTTCTCGTTGCTCGAATCTGAATTACTATTGATTATCCAATCTTTAAGCCCATTGTTCTGATTCAGGAGACATTTCAAAATCATCCTCCTCTTCATCATTTTCTGGTGGACCATCAATAGATACCATATTGATAGATAAAGTAGAACGATGATAATCGCCAATACTTGTGTCAGAATCCCAAAAAATGGAATCGGAAGATTCAGATCTTTTATCTTCCTCGGAACTTGAATCTTCATGGACTGTATTGATAAAAGAGATAGGAGCAATATAATCCAGTCCACATTTTGTCCTTCCATATTTCAGAGAAGGAATCCGAACAGGCATTTTTCTTCATTTTCCCTCATTGAGGCCATTTCTGAAGTCATAGCCCATGTTCTTGATAATGTCTTTGCACTGCTGACTATAACGACGTAGTTGCAACCTTCCAGTATCATTATTTCTGTCATCTTCTTCCAGATTAGGAGGATTCTGAGGTCCTTTGTAGAAGAATATTGGATTTTCTCCTGATTTTCTAATAGGGACCACGAAGTATGACTTTTGTACAGAGTCTAATGAGACGTCAGTCTGAAGAGTTTGAATAACTCCTATGGTTAGTGGCTCTAAACTATCTAACAATTGTAGATAATTTTGTACATAGTTACAAACATCAATATACTGCAAAGGAGATACTTCATTAATATTAGATGCTGTATTTACAAAAGAAGGCTGAGCCTCAGTAGACTTAGTCAAATCAATGACTAGATGGGGAGAAGAAGAGCGAGTAGAGATTTTGTTTCGACTAAGATCGATAACAAATGGCTCAGAAGAGGTGAGCTCCCTTGAAGAAGTTTGTGAACAAGTAGTACATCCACTAACTGGGATAACTAGAGTATCTGATCCAGCCTGAGGAGATGAATGGAGAGTGGTACATCCACTAACAGGGATTATCAGTGAACTTTGTGGATGTGGAGAAGATGACGAAGTAGTACGTCCACTGACATGAATTATCAGTGAATCTTGTGGAACTTGGGAAGGTGATGGAGTAGTACGTCCAATGACAGGAATTATCAGTGAATCTTCTTCTGATGATCGTATCAATTGTGGAGGAATGATACGTCCTTTTACAGGAATGATTAAGGTGTCCACCTTTGGTGTTTCATCTTCATCCATAGCTTGTAAGACTTTTGCATATTCATCTTTGTACATGCGAGCGTCGTTGAAATAAGCTTCGACTCCTTTGAATGGATACAGATCTGCAACTTCTTTTTGAACTTCTCCATTATCATCAACATATTTGAAGCATTGATGAAGAGTCGAGGGAACAATATTATGTTCGTGCAAGAATGGCCTCCCCAATATAGCATTGTATGAGCAACCATGATTGTCAATGATGTAGAATGTAACTTTAGTGCGAAGATTGCCTATTTGGAATTTGAGGCGGATCTTGCCTAAAGGTTCACTTTTCCCTTGGTTGAATCCCAGGATAGTAGTGATGGTATTGGAAAGACTATGCACTGGTATTTTCAATGCATCTAGCATAGTCTTTGGCATAATGCTGAGAGAAGATCCTGGATCAATAAGTAGACGGTCAACCTTCATAGAATCGATATAACCTGTAAAGTATAGAGGACGGTCATGTCGATTATCCTCTAGCAGCATATCGTCCTGCGTAAAGGTAATGTTTGGCATTAATTCCAATACATTATGGCAGTGAAGGCGAGAGACTGTTTCTGCTTCTGGTTTAAGGAGAGTCAAACAGGTATCTGCTTGCAACAGAGCTTCACTTAAAGTTTCTCGAGTCTCTTTAGAGAGGCGTAAGAGCTCGAAGATTGACAACTTGGCAGGGGTATTGGCTAGTTGAGCCAATATATCAAAATTATAAGGTCTTTCAAGTCCTGTAGGAGATGACTTCTTCAATGGTTTGTCGAAGCGGACTTGTTGTTTGCCTTTGTCAGCTGCTGTTGGTTTAGAAGGAATTGTCTCAATAGGTTCATTGACAGGTACTTCATTGGAGATTGGTGCTGGAGTTGTAACAGGAGGAACTTCAGGAGTTTCTTCAGAAATTTCAACATAATCTTTCAGATATACTTTTCCTGACCGAGTTCCAGCAAGAGCTTCAGCTTTAGACTCAGGTTCCAATTCTACTGAAACCATGTTGCAATTCTGTGTTTTGTTCCTGGTTCTTTTGTATTTGATGAGAGTTTCCTTCCAGAAACCAAGGCCAACACAAGAATGATTATGCCTCATGGTGATGGCTAAAGGTGCTTGAAGTCCTTTGCCCGAATTTAAACCAGCAGCAGCAGCCAAATCATAACCCATCTTTGCCATTAGTTCAAGAGATTGTGAACTATACAGGTGAAATACAGGCTTGTATTTATCTTCAGATCGAGATGTAGTTTTAACCTCTGTAGGAGATGAATATCCTGCTGAGATGAAAGTAGAAGTTAGAGAAAGATTGGGAGTGATACCAGAAATCACATTGCATGATTTGGTCTTTCCAAGCCTCTTTCTGGATGAAGGAATCTTCTGAAGAGAAGAAGAAGATGTCTCGAATTCTGTTACTAGATCCGGGTGGATCCACATAATCTCTCCTTTCTTAGTTGTGATGGGAACAAGTCCTTCATTCTAAGCTGGTGGAATGTTCACCACTTCAAGTGTTGCTTTGGGAATAGGAACAATCCCACTTTCAACCATTAGTGGAGAAAAATCACCAAACTGCATTGAAATCATATTTGCTGTAACTGTCTTATCTTTAGGAGTTAATGTCACAGCTCCTGATTTAATCATCTCCTGGATCTTCCCTTTCAACACATAGCAAGACCGGATTGTATGACCCAATAATCTGTGATACGGACAATATTTCGGATGATCCGTCTTATTGGCTTCATCGGGCTTTTTGATTTCTGGCAGTTGTATCTTGTTGCTTTTGAGCAAGCATTCAAAGATACCTTGAACATCGTCGTCATCAAAAGAATATTCCTCTTTCGGCCGAGGAGGTCTTTGTTGTTGATTTGTTGAAGCTGGGGCCGCTTGTGTAGTCAATATCTCTTGACTATTACTCTGAAAATTGACCTCGAGCATCCTTTCCTTTACGATTGTTAACTCGAGCATTATTGCCGCTGTTCTGATTTGAATCCTTGGGAGCCATTTGTACCCCCAGGCCTTTGAAAGTCTCAGCACTAACTTCGGCAGCTTTAGCACTGACGATGAAAGAGGGCCAGTCTTGGAATTGAGTGGATCCTGTCCACATGCTAATAATTGGCAGGAGATTCGACTTACAAGTGTCGATAGTAACAACATCAGGAGTTCCGAGAGGCATTTTGAGGGCTTTCTGTCTAAATCTTTCGATGAAACTTTCTGTGTTCTCATTATTTTTCTGCTTGATTCGTATAAGGGTTGACATGGTCATGTCATTGATGCCTTCATAGAATCGTTCCAGAAACATTTGTTTGAATCCAGCAAATGAAGTAATGCACCCATCAGGAAGACTTCGATACCATTCATAAGCGATTCCTTTGAGACAACCAACGAATACCCGAGTGAGAAGGGCATCGCTTGGTTGCAACTGATCAGTCATTACTTCAAAATGATTAATGAACTGACTTGGGGAAGTGGTCCCATCAAAGAAAGAGATGGTTGGAGGTTTATATTTTGGAGGATATGATACCTCTTTCCATTGGATGGGGTAAGGCTGCTTAATACCCAATCTTTGCAAGCCATCTTTTTGTTTGAATGCTTCAAACTGAGATCGAAGCATTTTCAATTCTTCAGTGACAACTCCAGAAGATTGCGGTGTTGCTACCTGTTGAGTATAGTTGGGAGGAGGGACTGCAGCATATGTACCACCCCCAGCTCCGGACTGACTCGGAGTGGGTTGTATATGAATATTGGACTGTACCCCCGGAATAGTAGAAGGTTCCGGGTTTGGAGTAACAGGAGCATTTAATACCACAGGTGGTACTGTTGGTTGAACCTGTTGGTTTTGAGTTTGCATAAGAGTATGCATAGCAGATAATGTATCTGCCATGGCTCGTAATTGTTGCTCCAGAGAGAGATTCTTTGTTCATGAGCCTCGGTGCTAGTTGAAGGTTCTTGGCTGGCATCTACCATATAAGTGGTAACAGTTCGAGGCATTGATGATGAAATGGTTTGTTCTGAATCATCACTATGGGAATCAGCATCTTTCTTAGAATTACTCACAGGAGTTAATGCTGGAAAATTGGATTCTCCAAGGAAATCTTCCATGATTTCAGGGTTATCATTTGGATGGGAAGAAGAAGAAACCCTGGTTAAAGCTCCAGTTCTGGACCTGGTACCGAGATAAACACCATCTTCAGAATCTGACATAGCATCAGATAGCATTCTACCCCCAATGTTTCTAGAAGTCATATTAACAGAAGCATAGAGAGGTTCATCTTCATCTGATATTGGTTCATATTGAATCCGTTCGAAAACAGATCGTCTTTTTGGTGAACAACAACATTGAATTACGACGGGGTCGAAAGCTGCAGCCATGCTTCTCATAGCGAATGTGAGGAATGTCACAACCAGATGGAGTGTTAATTCTCCGTTTGCTTTGTAGATGCTCCCGGAGATCTGTAGGAACAGCTTGAGAAATATTTGAAGATAGTTTTTGTGTAAAAACTGGTCTTTTATTCCTCTGTCTTCTTGGTTCTTGAGTGTACAAAGACTGATTAATCTGAGCAATAAATTCCTAGCATATTCGTATCAGAATCTAATATTTTTGTCTCAGTCTGATAAGATTTCTTTATATCAGAGGTGGAACCAAGATGATTCCGATTAAGCTTGTTACGAAGATCCATAGAAGATATAGTTTTGATGTCAGTCTTGGATACTTGTAACTTGCCTTTCTCAGATCGAGAAATTGAGAGAGAAGGAAGATGAAAATTATTACGACTATGAGTCGGTAATAATCCATCTTTGGAGGAAGTAGCCAAAAGGCATTTTCCTTTCTTTGATCTAGTAGGAGTACTAGATAATTTAACTCTAGAGGTAAAGACCTCAGGAGTTGAGGAGTCGACTAAAGAGTCTTTCTCCCTGGGTGGCACCAGATGTGCAATTTGTGGAGGAATTATTTGTATGTTCTGTGGAAGAGAACCCCCAGCCTGACTTTGAGGACTAGCCAAAGGACCATATTTATTAGCATACGCTGACTTTAGATTAGATTTCTGGTCATACGCTGCCTTTTTGTCAACATACGCTAGTTTTGGTTTAGCGTACGCTACTTGCTGTTGCATCTTGTCATATGCTGGCTTTGCCATACGCTGTCCTTTGATACGCACAGAGTCATTGATGGCTAAAGAGCCGACTGCTGTCGTAAGGTTAGAAGGAAAAGAAGGGACTTTACCATGTTCAGAGATGGTTTTCTTGGAGTACGCTGACTTGGTTAAAGAACCAATTTTGTTAGCGTGACCAGAAAGAGCCACTGTTGCTTTATTCAAAGAAGCCGAGACAGGCTTCATTGAAGTCGAAGACGTGTTTCTGCCAGCGTGAGGGATGACAGGAACGTCTCGAACCGTCGAAGAAGACTTAGGGACATAGACAGAGTGTCCTCCCTTCTTGGCAGCAACATGAGTAGAGGAAGCAGTTCGGCCTTCCTTCACTTTGAGCATTTCTTCATAAGCGGATTGATCGAATTGTATGACCAACACTTTCTTCGTCGAGCCGATTGACGAAGTATCACATTGAGTTGTTGCTATCTCATTGGAGGAGACAGCTTTCCCCAGCAGAGTCGCCAATTTGTTTTCCATAAATAAATTCTCTTTATTTATTGTGTATCTGAGAAAATTACAACTTTAAGAATCTAATCTAGAAGACGATTACTCTATCCCTTGGACGATGCGATGAAGAAAACTCGAACTTTGAAGAAG
>JANAVB010034535.1:0-20689 GCA_029216955.1 Iris pallida | reverse complement strand
TTTAGATACACTATTATACTATTCCAAATACGTTCCAAATTGAGGATGCACACATGTGCATATCACGTGATATGCGTAAAAAGCGTTCAAGCCAACAAACCCTTGCTCTCCATCATATTTACAAAATCTCTCTTCTAATACATTCTTCACAACCACCTGTAATTTCTTAAACCCTAATTTCTGATCTCCATCTCCAATTGAGAAATCTCTCTCTTCCTCATCCTCCTCAATCCGAAGAAGAAAGAAAAAGAAGCTATGACAGAGCCCAAGCCATGGCGACGCCTGCACGGAAGTACCAGAAGAAGATGATAGAGTCACTTTCATTCCAAATGAAAAAGAAAATAAAGGTTCAGTTTTTATACGAATTCGAGTGGGAAACCCTCGTTTCTTCAAGTTCCTGATTACAAATTTTGTTGTTCCATCAAAAAGCACAATTTTGACTACTAGTTTAGAATTTTTCACCGAGCAAATTGATGGATATATTTCTCATGAATTGCTCTGCCATTATCTTGATTATATATAAATCTATACGAGCAAGAACGGACAGTCCCAAAATATGGGCCGTGTCGTGTCGTACATGTATCGAACACATATTAGACATAACCCGGCCTCTCCAAAGTACATTAGGTAGGACACACCACAGTAGGTGCAAAGTCTGTGCTGCTGTCTTTTGATGTCATGTCATATATGTTCGTGCAACATAGAGTAGCTAGCGTTCATATCTATAGTTCCTAATTTTTTAGCAGCGTCCTTGTTGCTATGTCCGGTGATCTTAAGGGTGAATGAATTTATTTAAAGGTCATCGAGACCTATCGTGAGCGGGACGAGAAAGAAAATAAAGGTTCGTTTTATTGCCATCGCATTGAGAAGGAAAAATGATAGGGATATGACATATCGTGAGCGGGATGAGAAGGACTTGGAGCATGATGAAGGGATTTGGGTAATAGAGTTATGGACAACACAAGCGTAGTAAACTTTCTCGAAGGGTTGATGATTTTGTACAATTTTATCATAAGCTAAAGCCAAGTTATACTTTGGAATATCAGTTAATGTACCAACAATATTGGGTGCAGAATAACTACTAGTACCATTCTATTTTGGAAATATTTGCTTTGAGTAACAACATTGTTGCATGAATCAGGCATATTAGCGTTCAAAATGACTAGAAATGTGTTCGTGTCAAAGGACACCACAGGAAAATCTTGATAAGATTGGTATAAGTTCTCAGAAATACTAGTTGGTTCAACAATGTTGTACTTGTTGTTGGTTTTCCTGATATATGGGCTTTGTTGGAGATTATTGTTGGCTAACGTGCACTGAACTTGACAGGGTGGCATGAAATTTTTAGTAGCAGATGGAGATGGTTCCTTGCTTCTCTCTTGGTTGGTTACTATTCCATAACTGGTTGTTTTATCTCTCTTTTGCTAGGCTCTATTCGGTAACTGAGTGGATTAGAGGTATTTATTTGATAGTTACGAGAGAAAGATTACACCGAAATAGATCGCAGGCAACAAGCTACGCCGCCAGCCCTTTTTGGATGGCAAAACCAATCCTCTTAACACTACATCCATAGACCTGGAGACATGACATTACTTCATGTTTCTTGATTTTCATGAATATATAGTTCATATGAATTATGAAGCCGACATTCTGATATGCATCATCTATATACAGCTATCACATAATCTTAGTATTTTGGAACATTTTTCTTGTATCCTTATAGTACTAAGTAGGTAATAAACATGTTCAAATAATATAAATATAACTCTCAACCTAGTTTTGTATCTTCTCTAGCATGGTGTCTAAATAAAATTTTGCAAATTTATATGGTTTCTTCCCAGAGAGATGTTAGGCAGTATAAAATTTTAAGTTTTAACCTTGTTTTTTTCTTTTCTTTTAGCCTGGTATGGAAATGTTAACCATGATGTTAGATTACTTAATAGTTTATGGTATAGATAGTTAGATTCTTGCATTCTTTTTTGCTAACTTTCGTATTTTGCAGTATTGATGTTTTTCGTTGGATTCAAAACAAATTTGTGCAGTGTAGTTTAGTTTGGTGGGTTTTGTTCTTTAAATTGTTGCTTTAACTCTTTACTTTGTCTTTTTGTGGCTAGAGCTAATTCTTATAATTTTACTGCCTGCTATTGGTTTGTTTTATAAATATAGTTCAAACTTAGCTATTTAAAAGCTCTTTGTATTATTTACATAGAATTTGCATGGCCCAATTGGATTTTGACTATTTATTTAACTGATAGGTATGCTTCGGATAGTTTCTGGAAATCAACTAATGAAAATTGAATTTTTTTAGGCTATTGTTAGTTCAACTCAAGATGACATGGATATTGCAAAGATATATACGTTCTTTATGCAATTTATGAGGCATTACTTTTTCAAAGTTCTCCTGCAGTCTAGATTGACTACCAAAGACCCCCCTACCTCATTACTTGACATTAGCATTTTGTGTTTTGCACACAAAGCTCTAGGTAGCTCAATTGGAAGATAAAAGGATTGAAGGGGTAAAGATGAGTAACCATTACTACGAGTACAAGAAGCCCGTTCAAGGTAATGCTAGGAAGAATAGTTGTGCGTGAAAACCTGGATAATGAGAGGATTAGATTCAAAATATAGACCTCTGATAAATGGAGATAACATGTTATATATATCTTTGCATTTTTATGGTTTAAGTTCATGTACCATTGCTGGGGCCTTTCTTTCTCAGTCACATTTTATATATTTGTTTATCTAGCACTATGAGAAACATATTTAGTTTTCATCTGTTAGATTAAATCATTTCTATTGTTTAGTCTATATTTATTGGCCTTTTTTAGAGATGTTAATTTTCCTTCTCTCTTCTAGCCAACCTTCAATAAGATGATTAAGGTTCCTAATTTGTATTGTATTTTTACCAGACTTGCTATAACAAAAAGATTTTGTTGTTCCTTCGAAGGCTTTTGAAACAGCTGATAAACAATCATGTCAATTCTAGGCATGAAAGATGGTTCAGAATACACGCTTCAAGTGTATTCATTTTTCCTGGCTAAAGCCATCGGTTTAAGCTTAATTTTATAGTTTGTTTCTCTCTTTGTTTCTCTATTTCCCTTAAACGATACCACAAAGTTGCTGCCTTCTTTCGTAATCCTTGACACCTTGTGCCTTCTTTTACAACTACAGAGATCTTCCTAACTTATTAAGTAAATTGTATGCTCAGCCACTATGCTGCCTATTTCTTTGATATGACTATTAAATTTCAAATTTTGGCAGGTGAAGGAGCTTAAAGAATCTAGAGACAACCTTTCTAAAGAACATACACAACTAAAGTAAAGCTTAGCAGTAATGGAATCACGAATACAAAACCTTGAGAAAAAAGGCTTCTTTCCCTATATCCTCCACTATGAAGATTTCAGAGGTAATTCTTTTTTTTCTTCCATATATGAAGCATTACATGTTTTATTTCATTCATAACATTTCTTTATTTATTACAGGTTGGGTAGGTTTATTGGTCCCAAGATAAATAAGGGCCACACTTGTCTTTTTTTTAGTAGAGTGGTCTGAACTGATACTATTACTGTATGCACTTGCGGGTTGCAGACCCTCTCCCTTGTTAGCATATGTAATTTCGAGGAATGGTGTTGATATGGGCAGTAGTTTCATTTACCATTGCCAGGTTTAGGTTTCGAGGAACCGAAAAGGGCATTTCTCAATGTATGGTTGGTGGCTAATGCTCGTATTTATTTATTTCTTGTGCTTCAGCCGAATAATTTTTAATTTGATAGGGTGACATCTTTTTTTACTTGTTTTCTATTATGATTACTTGGCTTATGAAGTAAATGGAACAGATAAAATTGGTAGCTGGATATTTGCTATTACGATCGTTGACACCCTTTACTTGCATAGATTTCATCGCATGCAAGGTCGATCCAAGGGGAACCTACTCTAGATATTTGGTTTCTTGCGCTAACAAGATTGTTCTAGCAACGATTAATGGTATTTCGTTTCTGTGTTTGGCATGTGCCGGTTGTTATTGATGTTAATGAATGCTAATGGTAAATATGTGTATGACTTGTAGATATTGAGTTCTTGGATCATTGCCCCTCATCCATGGCTGCTGCTGCATTGATATGTGCAGTCGAAGAGACTCCTAGGCTGGCTCCAATTGGCTCTAAATCGGCTTTGGCATGGTGCATTGGACTAACCAAGGTATAAACTAGACCAGAATGGTAGAAAATCACTTAGTAGTTAGATTAAACATGGTCTTGTTTTTTCTTCATGCTAATATTTGTTTAAGGTCTAGATGAATATTGAAGGGCATGAAAACTTAATATATGTGGCCAATACAATAATTTTTCTATCAGCCAAGTGCCAACTAGTGCACTTCCAAAAGGATAGACTTCATCTACATGCAGCTTTACTTTTGCATCCCCTTTGTTTGTTTGTCTATGCTTTATACTATTTATTTGTTTGAAGTGCACTCATTTTTTTTAGTTACAAGATGCTTGTTTAATTATTTTATCCCGAGTCTAAACTAGTGGGAATAAATTCCTCCACATTCCATTATAACGAAAGAAGTAAACAAGTCTCTGTTACAATCGGACCACTCCAATACCATTGATATAGTGGAGTTGGCAAGCTAATTCACATATACCAACTTAAATAAATCGCTTGATGGGTCCTCTTTTGTAACTAAAGCAAGTGTATGGTCATCGACTCATTGGTCAAATCTTGAACTTTGGAATTGCTTCTACATGCATGTGGTAAAAGTTTGTGATGCATAACAGATCCTAATCCAATTCCCTCCCTGAGTCTTATTAGAAGTCTACGTCATGTATCAACTCATAGAAGATTATGTCATGTTGACATCCTAATAGAGTATATTTACTCGATCTTCTCAGGATATTTTAGTGATATAGGATTGTTCTCTAATGGTTCACCACATTCTGAAGAGAAAAAATGAAGACAGTATGCAAGTATGGCGAAGGGGTTGATTTTGATGTTGAATGAACTGTAGAAAGCATGGTTTTGTATTAAGTCTTTTTTCTTTGCGCTTTAGAAGGGAATTGCCAATTGCTACCGGCTCATGCAAGAAGTTGTCGTGGAAAATAAGCAGAGAAGTTGCCAATTGGTGTTATAACATTGCTACTGGTCAAAACTAGAATCAAGTTTTATGCTTGTATGTAGGAGCAGGATGGCTTTAAGTTGACTTGTTTGATAATTTGAAACAGTTAAAGGTAAAAAAAAAATCAGGATTTCGTTATAAATGCTCATGATTCAAAGTATCAAATTAGCACATGGACATTCTTTGATATAATTTGGTTAATTACCTTTTAGCATTTATCATAAATGATATCTAGTATGTTCAAGTGCCATATTTATGATCAGAAATAGTTACTTGAATCTAGTCTTGAATTGTCAAAGTATCAGGCTCATGGTGTTAGTTGTGATGAGAGGATAGCTTAACCTATCAATCAAAATGCCAGTTTGTTTATTCTACTCTTTTTGTAATGATTTCCATATTATATAGTCCTATAATCATGTTTCCACAAGTTTGTTTAGTAGTATAAGTTGTTTCTTGTTTTTTACTCGCTCATGTTTCTTGTAAGCGCATGTTAATTAATGTGCTTTCTAACACTTATAGGAAAGAACCAGAGCTTCTGTATGGAAATGAAGATCTCTGGGCATTTATAAGCTTTGCAGGAGAGGATCATAGTAATATACATACTCTTGTTGCTTTCTTGACAGTCCTCAAGACTCTGGTATGCCATCATTAATTTGTCATTCTCTCATGGTATTATCAGAGAAATTTAGTTACATTTTTATTATTTGAACCTTTCAGGCCTCTAATGAGGATGATGCTTCAAAAGTTTTTGAGTTGCTACAAGGTAAAACTTTTAGGTCAATTGGTTGGAGTACCTTATTTGATTGCTTATCTATTTACTAGGAGAAATTCAAACAATCTCTTCAAAGTTCTGAAGACCATGGTGCAAAAAATGAAGGGCAACGATTATTCTGAAGACCTGATTACAGTCGACGGTGAGGATCCCACCAAAGCAGATGATGAGATGAGGAAAATGTTGACAGGCACAATGGTCGACAATGTGAGACTGAGGAAGCAGGTCAATTATGTTATTCGTTGTGCCTTGAAAATGTTAATGGAGGCAGAGGAAGAAGATGGAAGCGATGAAGTCCCCAACAGGAAGACAATTCTAAATAGGTTCTTCGAAAGGTGTATTGGAATACCGTGATCTTTTGTTGGTCTCTGAGTGTTTGTCATAATCTTAGTCATAAGGTTGTGTTAGTTGTTAGATCAAATATTACTTAAAACTAATGACAATGCTTATTTTGGATTAATGGTTCATGTCGTATGCCAGTTGAATTGTCTTTATGTGCACAAATGTTGAACTCTTTTAGTATTGATGTTGTTAATTGTTGATGCTGCTCTCATGAATTAGCAATTTCTAGGCATCTTGGCATGAAGATTGGGAGTGAACGATGTGTTTTTGTTATTCTGGAAACCTATGCTATTGAGTGTGCTTTGATCTTCAAAAACGGAAACATGGTCAGTGCAGACCTATGCTATTGAGTGTCCAGACATTCAAAAACGAAAACTTTGTTGGTGCTAATTTGATAGGAAATACCAGACTTAGGAACGCTTTGTTGGTATTCAAAAACTGGAATACTTTTTAGCTGTTATAGTAATTGGCACATTTTTTTCCTAAAATATATTGTTAGGAACGCATTTACGGCGTTCCAAAACTGGAACACCTTTTAGCCATTCCAACAAATGACATCTGAAACGTTTTATTAGGCACACTTTATTGGTGTTCCTAATCTGGAACGCATTTAAACCGTTCCAATATACGTTTCTTGGAACGCTTTAATTCCGTTCCAAGAAATTTGGCAGCCCAAAAATAGGCACGGATTATAGGCGTTCCAAAAATTATTTGGAACGGAATCCCTTTGTTCCAAAATGGCTATTTTGGTGTAGTGGGGACCCGCAGCTAGAGGTCAGGCTATGAGGATGGCTATGGAAGAAGAAGTTGCACCAGGTGAGGTAGTGGCAGGTACTATTCTCGTCAACTCCTTTCCAGCATTGGTATTATTTGATTCTGGTGCATCGCATTCATTCATGTCTGTACGATTCGTGACACGGATAGGATTGGAGCCAGAGTTATTATCAGTAAGGCTCAATATACTTACTGGTAATGGTCTTGTGGGAGTAGATCGAGTGTTTTCCTCGTGTCGGATCGTAGTTAGCGGTAGAGAGTTTCCCGCTAGATTTATAGAGTTTCCTATGGCAGACTATGATGTAGTCCTAGGCATGGATTGGTTGAGGAACCAGTATGCTAGGATAGACTACCATGTTGGCAGGGTTGTTTTCAGCATTCCAGGAGAGCCAGAGTTTTCATTTTCCAGAGGTGCGGTAGAGCCATCTTCTCCAGTATTGCGGATGGCAGTAGCAGCAGTACAGTTGCCCCGGATAGTTGAAAAGTTTCCAGATGTCTTCCCAGAAGAGCTTCCAGGAATTCCGCCAGAGCGGAAGATTGAGTTCACTATAGACTTGATCCCCGGGACAGCACCAGTATCAGAGAGAGTCTACAGGATGGCACCTTCAGAGTTGGAGATTCTGTACAAGATGTTTGAAGAACTCAGGACCAAGGGATTCATTCGTACAAGTGGATCGCCTTGGGGAGCCCCGATGCTTCTTGTGAAAAAGAAGGATGGTACGTCCAGGCTATGTGTAGATTATCGTACCTTGAACTCAGTGACAATCAAGAACAGATACCCTCTCCCGAGGATAGATGACTTGTTTGATCAACTCAAAGGGGCTTCAGTGTTCTCGAAGATAGGCTTGCGGTCAGGATACCACCAGATCAGAGTCAGAGAGCAGGACATCCCGAAGACAGCTTTTCGATCGTGGTATGGACATTAGGAGTTCCTTGTTATGCCATTTGGAGCGACCAATACGCCGACAGTATTCATGGACCTCATGAATCGCATTTTCATGCCTTACTTGGATCAGTTCGTGATCGTGTTCCTAGATGATATCCTGGTCTACAGCAAGAGCGAAGCAGAGCATGAGCAGCATCTCAGAGTCGTCCTTCAGACGCTTAGAGAGCACCAGTTGTACGCCAAGTTCAGTAAATGCGAGTTCTGGCTCGATCGTATTTCGTACTTGGGTCACATCATTACCTGAGGGGAGTGGAAGTGGATCACCAAAAGATTGTGGCTATCGAGTCATGGCCAGTACCCAGCTCAGTGGCAGAGGTTCGCAGCTTCCTTGGATTGGCCGGCTACTACCGGCGATTCATTTCAGATTTTGCAAGGATTTCAGCGCCGATGACCCAGTTGACCCACAAGGATGTACAGTTTGCTTGGACAGCAGAGTGTCAGGAATCATTTAAGAAGTTGAAGCGAGGTTTGATAACGGCTCCCATTCTCACACTTCCAGATGGGACTGGAGGATTCACAGTTTATTGCGATATTTCAGGCAGAGGATTGGGGTGTGTCTTGATGCAGCATGGGAAGGTAATATCTTATGCATCACGTCAACTTCGTGATCATGAGAAGAATTACCCAACCCACGACTTGGAGCTGGCAGCAGTAGTGTTTGCACTTAAGTTGTGGAGGCACTACTTGTACGGAGATAGGGTGGAGATATTTACTGATCACAAGAGCCTGAAGTATGTTTTCACCCAGAAGGACCTTAATATGCGGCAGAGAAGATGGCTTGAGCTATTGGTGGACTACGATGTAGATTTGTAGTATCACCCAGGGAAGGCCAACGTTGTAACAGATGCGTTGAGCAGGAGAGCCGGAGTTTATTTCCTGACGGTGCAACCAGAGTTATTGGCAGATCTTCAGAAGATGGGAATTGAAGTGGTTCTTCCTACCAGTGTGGCATTGATGGCCAGTCTGCAGATTCAGTCCAGCATAGTTGAGAGGATCCGGATGGCGCAATCTATAGATTCCAAGATTCAGCGGCTCAGAGCAGAGTGTGAGGCAGGAAGAAGACCAGAGTTGTGCATCCATGAAGATGGTACACTTCGACACAGTACTCGTCTTTGTGTACCCAGTGGAGATATCAGACAGGAGGTCATGGCAAAAGCTCACAGTTCACAGTATTCTATTCATCCCGGTGGCACGAAGATGTACCGTGATATCCGTCAGCACTTCTGGTGGAATGGCATGAAGAGGGAGATAGCCCGGTTTGTCTCTCGGTGTTTGGTTTGCCAGCAGGTTAAAGCTGAACAACAAAGGCCCGCTGGACTTCTTCAGCCTTTGCCAATTCCAGAATAGAAGTGGGAGCATGTGACCATAGATTTTGTGACTGGATTGCCTAGATCCCCAGCCGGTCGAGATGCTATTTGGGTTATAGTCGACAGGCTCACGAAGGTGGCTCATTTTCTCCCATTCAGAGTTGGGCAGTCTACGGCTCAGTTAGCAGAGATGTACCTCAGGCAGATTGTCAGGCTTCACGGTCTACCAGTCAGTATCACCTCGGACCGAGATTCAAGCTTTACGTCACACTTTTGGCATAGCCTGCAAGAGAGTTTGGGAACTCATCTCCAGTTTAGCTCAGCTTATCATCCGCAGACAGATGGTCAGTCGGAGTGTACAATCCAGACCCTTGAAGACATATTGAGATCTTGTACCCTTGACTTCGGTGGATCGTGGGAAGACCACATGCATCTGGTAGAATTCTCGTACAACAATAGTTTCCAGGCCAGCATCCAGATGGCACCATTCGAGGCTCTGTACGGTAGGAAGTGCAGATCCCCGCTAGCATGGGACGATGTCGGAGAGAGGCAGATGCTCGGTCCAGAAATGATTGCCTAAACAGTTGAAGTAGTTAGAAAAGTCAGGGATCATCTTCGAGTTGCCCAAGATCGCCAGCGTCATTAGGCCGATACCCATCGGCGTCCCTTAGAGTTTGCTATCGGCGACCATGTATTCCTTAGGATCTCGCCTATCTGCGGCATCATTCGCTTTGGCGTGCAAGGAAAGCTTAGTCCTAGGTATATAGGGCCGTTCGATGTTCTGGAGCGGGTAGGAGATGTGTCCTATCGTCTCGCTCTTCCGCCGTCGCTAAGTGAGGTGCATGATGTATTCCATGTGTCCCAATTACGACGGTACGTCCCGGACCCGAGCCATATCCTAGACCATTCGGAATTGGTTGTTGGTACCAACCTTTCGTATGAGGAGAGGCCCGTGTCTATATTGGATCAGAGAGAGAAGATACTCAAGAACAAGACTATTAACTTAGTCCGTGTTGCTTGGGGTCATCACTCTCTAGGTGAGTCAACGTGGAAGTGTGAGGACGACATCCGATTGCGATATTCCGACTTGTTTGACTCGTAAGGTATAATGTCTTCCTCATGCCTTATGCTTTCCATCCCTTGCTTGTATGTATGATTGCTTGATTGCTTGCTTAGTATAGCTTATTGGTGATTAGTATAGCTGGCTCTTACACCTCTAAGCATCTTGATTTAAAATTCCGAGGTTGGAATTCTTTTAAGGTGGATAGAGTTGTAATGCCCGTATCTCGGAATACGTATTTTGGTTAAGCTTACCTGTATTTCGAACCTGTATTTTATCTTCTCAAATTTTGGCCTGTAATTGTATTTTGGTTTAACTTGCGAATTCTAGTTTTTTTCGTAAAATGAGTTTTGACATGGCTTGGTTTTATTTTGTGGAGAAGGATTGGTTTGGTTTGGGTTAATATGCATGGAACACCTTAGCCTATGCTCCACCCACAACACAACATACCCACCCCCATTAAATCCCACCTAACTTTTCTCTCTCCTCTTTACTTTCATTTATTTTCCTCCATTTTATTCTTCCTTCTTCCACACAACTCTCCAACCTCCATAGGCAAGTGCACCTTGCCACCACATGAGAACCCTATTTTATTTGTCCATTAGCTAGATTAGGCCTTGGTGAACAACATTAGAACTTGGCATTTTGTGATTTGGAGCTTCTATTTTTCTATATCTAGGTTTTAACCATTTTCGAAAATTCTTGGTTTTGATCTATTAAACTTTGATTTTAGATTGTTTTGATGCTTCCATATGGAAGAGAATTCAATTTTACTCAAGTTAGAACTTTGGAAATCTAGATTTGGTTTTTATTTGACCAAGATATGAAAGATTGAAGCTTTGGTGTTCTTGAGGTGTTCCTCTCGGCCTGGAGAAGAAGACCTCAGTCTGCACTCTTTATCGCAGTACTGAACCGCGCATCCCCCTCGGCCAGCGCTCTTTAGCGCAGTGCTGATCGCGCAGCTCGCCCTTTGGCGAATCGCGTTCGCTCCTAGCGCGCTTGCCCCTTGGCGCACTCGATCCCCTGCGCCATCTGAACCCTGCGCCATCCACCCCTTGCGCCCTTGGCTCCCGGCGCAATTGACCCCTGCGCCATCCACCCCTTGCGCAACCCATTGTCCAAATGATTTGGTTTATTTCTTGAACTTGGCTTCTCTTTTGTGGATTAGGTTTTGAGATCTTGTTCCACACAGCACGACTACCTTGACCCAACACGACCTGATACGATTTTCAGTAATTGCTATGACTAGTACGGTTTTCGTGATTTCTGTGATTTATGATCCTGGTACTTTCTGATTTTCTGGAAAATGACCCGATGGGGTGCATTCTTGACTTGTAACCTGATAACTTGATTAGTGGCCCGTGGTGGCGCACTCTTGACTTGTAACTTGTAACTTGTAACTTGTAACTTGACTTGACTTGTAACTTGTAACTTGACTTGACTTGATGCTGTTGCGACGGCTAACTTGACTCTTGTAACCAACTCTGACACCGTGGGTGTTCCTGCTTGCTTGCTTGTGCAATCCACCTGTCTTATCTTGCATCATGTCTAGGACGTGACTCCCTGGTTTCCACGGTCAGGGATTCGTACTAAATATGGATTAGGCTAATGACTAGATCAAACTATAGTTCATGGAGGATTTCCAGTCACAGGCAATCTTATTATCTGGGCGCTTTAATTGGACTTGTAGCTTGCCGACGAGTAGAGCACATTTCCAGTACACTGTCATGTGTTGAACCCTCTAAGTCACCTAAGGGTATATCGTCTTCTGGGCGATGTACCCAACCATACTCTCAACCCGCGAAAGGATAACTGGATGGTCTGCAGGGCTTGGGACTGGGAAATTCTCATTGCATCTTGTTAGTAATTAGACTTGTGACAACCCTAGTTAGTTAATGTAGTAAGCCGTAGTAATTGCTTGGCCGCTTGTGAATGGATGTTGTCCAGCCCTGTCCTAGTCTCGTCTAGTCCCTGTACCTGGTACCCCTGGACATGATTGTTTTACTTATCTTTAACAATAAATGGATAAAGACAAGTGCTATTCAGGCGAAGGGTTACAACCCCGGTCCTTGTTTGGTTTACGGGTTGTAACCTGGTTCCCGGAATGGTTCCACGTCCCTAGTCGTTTATTGTTCTGTTGTTCTCTTTACTTACTTGTACTTTTTTTTCATTTTCTTATGTTCTGATATGCTGGCTTTTGTTCTTATTTCGTGGCCTCCTTTGTGGCACTTGTCCTTTCTGGGATTTGACCCAGCTGGTTTTGTGTGGCCAGATTTCGGAGCAGCACCCGAGGATCTACCGAACCTCCAGCCCGATGGTGGCGACTAGAAGGAACCCGGGCTACGAGTGGATTTTCTATTTTGTTTCGCTCACTCCATTGTAAAATTATTCTTTTGAGGCATTTAGCCGACGAGCACCTGTTAGCTCGATGCACCTTTACTTATTGTCTGCCTACGGGCTGTAAACATGATTAACAAATCCTAGGGTTGATTATGTATGACTTAACTCTTACTAGTCCTATCATTTTGTATGACTAGCTTCATGATCAGCTGATATGTAATATTTGGGACGCCTTTTATTGTATATTTGGTGGTCAAACATCTTGTAACTATATTATTTGCTTGAGATTGAGACAATAGGCTTGACCTTAAGAGACCGTTGGCTTGTAGTAAATCCTCATATCCAGACAGCCGTGACCGTATAGCGAGATGGACTTCATTTCAATATACGTAGCTGGCTATGTTCGCCCCCGCTCTCCAGTATTCTGGTTATGGGGCGTGACATGGTTTAAGTGGTGGCCCATGCAGGTCTTGTCAATCAAGAAATGTGAGGGTTTACCAATAGATGTCTCAATCAGTACTCGTCCTTGATCTCCACTCATATCCTCTGAATCTCTGGAATCTTGACCTGATCGCATGCTTGTATCGTTGATCTGTCCTGGTCCTTCTTTATTGTTTTCCCTGTGTCGTCTTCTTCAGCGGCACTGTACCTGACCCTGCCGATCAGCAAGGCGAAGCAACTCCTGTGGACCAGCAACCTGGAGATCAAGCCCAGCATTCCGGAGTAGCTTCCCGAGTTGTACCTCCTAGAGGAGAGCCCCCAGTTCAGCCCATTCAGCCTGCCGAGACGGATGATGGCACCTTGGTTGGTCTCATCAGGACCTTGATAGCTTCCCAGGATCGTAGAGGAGACGCCTTGCACCAGGCAGTAGCTGATGCTTTGACCAGAGGCGATCATACAGGGAACAGCGCGGCCAACAGCTTCAAGCACCTGAACCCTCCATTCTTCGACGGCAGCGAGGATGCGATTGCCGCGGACGCTTGGCTTCAGGATACCGAGGTGGTTCTGGAAGCAGCTAGGACACCTGAGAATGAGAAGGTGGCGGTGGTACGCCTGTAGTTGCTGGACTTAGCTCACAGTTGGTGGGCGACACATGCCATGGGATTAGTAGCGCCCATTTCTTGGGCGGTGTTTAGAGAGAGATTCCAGACGAAGTATTTTGATGTTGTAGCTCGGTATGACCTGCAGACGAGATTTACCAACTTGAAGCAAGGTGGCAGAACGGTCGACAGTTATGCATCTGAGTTTTCTAGACTCAGTAGGTTTGCCCCCACCTTGGTGGCGACTGAGTTTGATAGGGCCCAGCGGTTCCAGCAGGGACTGCATTTGGAGATCTTGTTGGCAGTCGAGCAGTTCGAGCACCAGACGTTCGATGCAGTATTGAGGGCAGCTAGGAGGCATGAGTATACCTCCCAGAGGATCGTGGATAGGACCGGAGGTAGGAAGCGGTCCCATAGTCAGATGCACCAATCATCAGCTCCAGCCCCGACAGCTAGGAGTTTGACTATTGGAACTCCGAGACGGGCGGCCTCAGTGACGTCGATTCAGCATTCGACCCCGACGTACCCGCAGCAGCAGAAGCAGAAGCAGACTTCCGCGATGGGATGTTCCCATTATGGGAAGCCAGGCCATGTAGTGGCGGATTGTCGTAGGGCGCAAGGATTGTGCCTAGCTTGTAGAGCAGCAGATCACAAGATAGGAGCCTGCCCTAATAGGGGTAGTTCATCCTCTTCCAACCTAACCAGTCCATCGGTTAGGGGACCAACACCTGTACAGCAGCAGCAGTATCCGAGGCCATTGTTGTCTCAGGCCCAGACGTTTCATCAGCAGAACCAGCAGCAGTATACCCAAGCCCAAGTGCAGAGCAGGCAGAGAGGTTTCCAGCAGAGGGGACCCGCAGCTAGAGGTCAGGCTATGATGATGGCTATGGAAGAAGAAGTTGCACCAGGTGAGGTAGTGGCAGGTACTATTCTCGTCAACTCCTTTCCAGCATTGGTATTATTTGATTCTGGTGCATCGCATTCATTCATGTCTGTACGATTCACGACACGGATAGGATTGGAGCCAGAGTCATTATCAGTAAGGCTCAATATACTTACTGGTAATGGTCTTGTGGGAGTAGATCGAGTGTTTTCCTCGTGTCGGATCGTAGTTAGCGGTAGAGAGTTCCCCGCTAGATTTATAGAGTTCCCTATGGCAGACTATGATGTAGTCCTAGGCATGGATTGGTTGAGGAACCAGTATGCTAGGATAGACTGCCATGTTGGCAGGATTATTTTCAGCATTTTAGGAGAGCCAGAGTTTTCATTTTCCAGAGGTGCTGTGGAGCCATCTTCCCTAGTATTGCGGATGGCAGTAGCAGCAGTACAGTTGCCCCGGATAGTTGAAGAGTTTCCAGATGTCTTCCCAGAAGAGCTTCCAGGAATGCCGCCAGAGCGGGTGATTGAGTTCACTATAGACTTGATCCCCGGGACAGCACCAGTATCAGAGAGAGTCTACAGGATGGCGCCTTCAGAGTTGGAGATTCTGTACAAGATGATTGAAGAACTCAGGACCAAGGGATTCATTCGTGCAAGTGGATCGCCTTGGAGAGCCCCGATGCTTTTTGTTAAAAAGAAGGATGGTACGTTCAGGCTATGTGTAGATTATCGTACCTTGAACTCAGTGACAATCAAGAACAGATACCCTCTCCCGAGGATAGATGACTTGTTTGATCAACTCAAAGGGGCTTCAGTATTCTCGAAGATAGGCTTGCGGTCAGGATACCACCAGATCAGAGTCAGAGAGCAGGACATCCCGAAGACAGCTTTTCGATCGAGGTATGGACATTGGAAGTTCCTTGTTATGCCATTTGGAGCGACCAATGCGCCGGCAGTATTCATGGACCTCATGAATCGCATTTTCATGCCTTACTTGGATCAGTTCGTGATCGTGTTCCTAGATGATATCCTGGTCTATATCAAGAGCGAAGCAGAGCACGAGCAGCATCTCAGAGTCGTCCTTCAGTCGCTTAGAGAGCACCAATTGTACGCCAAGTTCAGTAAATACGAGTTCTGGTTCGATCGCATTTCGTACTTGGGTCACATCATTACCTGAGGGGAGTGGAAGTGGATCCCCAGAAGATTGTGGCTATCGAGCCACGGCCAGTACCCAGCTCAGTGGCAGAGGTTCGCAGCTTCCTTGGATTGGCCGGCTACTACCGACAATTCGTTTCAGATTTTACAAGGATTTCAGCGCCGATGACCCAGTTGACCCGCAAGGATGTGCAGTTTGCTTGGACAGCAGAGTGTCAGGAATCATTTGAGAAGTTGAAGCGAGGTTTGATAACGGCTCCCATTCTCACACTTCCAGATGGGACCAGAGGATTCACAGTTTATTACGACGTTTCAGGCAGAGGATTGGGGTGTGTCTTGATGCAGCATGGAAAGGTAATATCTTATGCATCACGTCAACTTCGTGATCATGAGAAGAATTACTCGACCCACGACTTGGAGCTGGCAGCAGTAGTGCTTGCACTTAAGTTGTGGAGGTACTACTTGTACGGAGATAGGGTGGAGATATTTACTGATCACAAGAGCCTGAAGTATATTTTCACCCAGAAGGACCTTAATATGCGGCAGAGAAGATGGCTTGAGCTATTGGTGGACTATGATGTGGATTTGTAGTATCACCCAGGGAAGGCCAACGTTGTAGCAGATGCGTTGAGCAGGAGTGCCGGAGTTTATTTCCTGACGGCGCAACCAGAGTTATTGGCAGATCTTCAGAAGATGGGAATTGAAGTGGTTCTTCCTGCCAGTGTGGCATTGATGGCCAGTCTGCAGATTCAGTCCAGCATAGTTGAGAGGATCCGGATGGCGCAATCTACAGATTCCAAGATTCAGCGGCTCAGAACAGAGTGTGAGGCAGGAAGAAGACCAGAGTTGTGCATCCATGAAGATGGCACACTTCGACACGGTACTCGTCTTTGTGTACCCAGTGGAGATATCAGACAGGAGGTCATGGCAGAAGCTCACAGTTCACAATATTCTATTCATCCCGGTGGCACGAAGATGTACCGTAATATCCGTCAGCACTTCTGGTGGAATGGCATGAAGAGGGAGATAGTCCGGTTTGTCTCTCGGTGTTTGGTTTGCCAGCAGGTTAAAGCTGAACAACAGAGGCCCGCTGGACTTCTTCAGCCTTTGCCAATTCCAGAATGGAAGTGGGAGCATGTGATCATGGATTTTGTGACTGGATTGCCTAGATCCCCAGCCGGTCGAGATGCTATTTGGGTTATAGTCGACAGGCTCACGAAGGTGGCTCATTTTCTTCCATTCAGAGTTGGGCAGTCTACGGCTCAGTTAGCAGAGATGTACCTCAGGCAGATTGTCAGGCTTCACGGTCTACCAGTCAGTATCACCTCGGACCGAGATTCAAGATTTACGTCACACTTTTGGCGTAGCCTGCAAGAGAGTTTGGGAACTCATCTCCAGTTTAGCTCAGCTTATCATTCGCAGACAGATGGTCAGTCGGAGTGTACAATCCAGACCCTTGAAGACATGTTGAGATCTTGTACCCTTGATTTCGGTGGGTCGTGGGAAGACCACCTGCATCTGGTAGAATTCTCGTACAACAATAGTTTCCAGGCCAGCATCCAGATGGCACCATTCGAGGCTCTGTACGGTAGGAAGTGCAGATCCCCGCTAACATGGGACGATGTCGGAGAGAGGCAGATGCTCGGTCCAGAAATGATTGTCTAGACAGTTAAAGTAGTTAGAAAAGTCAGGGATCATCTTCGAGTTGCCCAAGATCGCCAGCGTCATTGGGCCGATGCCCATCGGCGTCCCTTAGAGTTTGCTATCGGCGACCATGTATTCCTTAGGATCTCGCCTAACCGCGGTGTCATTCGCTTTGGCGTGCGAGGAAAGCTTAGTCCTAGGTATATAGGATCGTTCGATGTTCTGGAGCGAGTAGGAGATGTGTCCTATCGTCTCGCTCTTCCGCCGTCGCTAAGTGAGGTGCATGATGTATTCCATGTGTCCCAATTACGACGGTACGTCCCGGACCCGAGCCATATTCTAGACCATTCGGAATTGGTTGTTGGTACCAACCTTTCATATGAGGAGAGGCCCGTGTCTATATTAGATCGGAGAGAGAAGATACTCAAGAACAAGACTATTAACTTAGTCCGTGTTGCTTGGGGTCATTACTCTCTAGGTGAGTCAACGTGGGAGCGTGAGGACGACATCCGATCGCGATATCCCGACTTGTTTGACTTGTAAGGTATAATGTCTTCCTTATGCCTTATGCTTTCCATCCCTTGCTTGCATGTATGATTGCTTGATTGCTTGCTTAGTATAGCTTATTGGTGATTAGTATAGCTAGCTCTTACACCTCTAAGCATCTTGATTTAAAATTCCGAGGATGGAATTCTTTTAAGGTGGGTAGAGTTGTAATGCCCGTATCTCGAAATACGTATTTTGGTTAAGCTTACCTGTATTTCGAACCTGTATTTTATCTTCTCAAATTTTGGCCTGTAATTGTGTTTTGGTTTAACTTGCGAATCCTAGTTTTTTTCGTAAAATAGGTTTTGACATGGCTTGGTTTTATTTTGTGGAGAAGGATTGGTTTGGTTTGGTTTAATATGCATGGAACACCTTAGCCTATGCTCCACCCACAACACAACACACCCACCCCCATTAAATCCTACCTAACTTTTCTCTCTCCTCTTTACTTTCATTTATTTTCCTCTATCTTCTTCTTCCTTCTTCCACACAACTCTCCAACCTCCATAGGCAAGTGCACCTTGCCACCACATGAGAACCCTATTTTATTTGTCTATTAGCTAGATTAGGCCTTGGTGAACAACATTAGAACTTGGCATTTTGTGATTTGGAGCTTCCATTTTTCTAGATCTAGGTTTTAACCATTTTCAGAAATTCTTGGTTTTGATCTATTAAATTTTGATTTTAGATTGTTTTGATGCTTCCATATGGAAGAGAATTCAATTTTACTCAAGTTAGAACTTTGGAAATCTAGATTTGGTTTTTATTTGACCAAGATATGAAAGATTGAAGCTTTGGTGTTCTTGAGGTGTTCCTCTAGGCCTGGAGAAGAAGACCTCAGTCTGCGCTCTTTAGCGCAGTACTGAACCGCGCATCCCCCTCGGCCAGCGCTCTTTAGCGCAGTGCTGATCGCGCATCTCGCCCTTTGGCGAACCGCGTTCGCTCCTAGCGCACTTGCTCCTTGGCGCACTCGACCCCCTGCGCCATCTGAACCCTGCGCCATCCACCCCCTGCGCCCTTGGCTCCCGGCGCACTTGACCCCTGCGCCATCCACCCCTTGCGCAACCTATTGTCCAAATGATTTGGTTTATTTCTTAAATTTGGCTTCTCTTTTGTGGATTAGGTTTTGAGATCTTGTTCCACACAGCACGACTACCTTGACCCAACACGACCTGATACGATTTTCAGTAATTACTATGACTAGTACGGTTTTCGTGATTTCTGTGATTTATGATCCTGGTACTTTCTGATTTTCTGAAAAATGACCCGATAGGGTGCATTCTTGACTTGTAACCTGATAACTTGATTAGTGGCCCGTGGTGGCGCACTCTTGACTTGTAACTTGTAACTTGTAACTTGTAACTTGACTTGACTTGACTTGTAACTTGTAACCTGACTTGACTTGATGCTGTTGCAACGGCTAACTTGACTCTTGTAACCAACTCTGACACCGTGGGTGTTCCTGCTTGCTTGCTTGTGCAATCCACCTGTCTTGTCTTGCATCATGTCTAGGACGTGACTCCCTGGTTCCCACGGTCAGGGATTCGTACTGAATATGGATTAGGCTAATAACTAGATCAAATTATAGTTCATGGAGGATTTCCAGTCACAGGCAATCTCGTTATCTGGGCGCTTTAATTAGACTTGTAGCTTGCCGACGAGTAGAGCACATTTTCAGCACACTGTCATGTGTTGCACCCTCTAAGTCACCTAAGGGTATATCGTCTTCTGGGCGATGTACCCAACCATACTCTCAACCCGCGGAAGGATAACTGGATGGTCTGCAGGGCTTGGGACTGGGAAATTCTCATTACATCTTGTTAGTAATTAGGCTTGTGACAACCCTAGTTAGTTAATGTAGTAAGCCATAGTAATTGCTTGGCCGCTTATGAATGGATGTTGTCCAGCCCTGTCCTAGTCTCGTCTAGTCCCTGTACCTGGTACCCCTGGACATGATTGTTTTACTTATCTTTAGCAATAAATGGATAGAGACAAGTGCTATTCAGGCGAAGGGTTACAACCCCGGTCCTTGTTTGGTTTACGGGTTGTTACCTGGTTCCCGGAATGGTTCCACGTCCCTAGTCGTTTATTGTCCTGTTGTTCTCTTTACTTACTTGTACTTTTCTTTCATTTTCTTATGTTCTGATATGCTGGCTTTTGTTCTTATTTCGTGGCCTCCTTTGTGGCACTTGCTCTTTCTGGGGTTTGACCCAGCTGGTTTTGTGTGGCCAGATTTCGGAGCAGCACCCGAGGATCTACCGAACCTCCAGCCCGATGGTGGCGACTAGAAGGAACACGGGCTACGAGTGGGTTTTCTATTTTGTTTCGCTCACTCCATTGTAAAATTATTCTTTGAGGCATTTAGCCGACGAGCACCTGTTAGCTCGATGCACCCTTTACTTATTGTCTGCCTACGGGCTGTAAACATGATTAACAAATCCTAGGGTTGATCATGTATGACTTAACTCTTGCTAGTCCTATGATTTTGTATGACTAGCTTCATGATCAGTTGATATGTAATATTTGGGATGCCTTTTATTGTATATTTGGTGGTCAAACATCTTGTAACTATATTATTTGCTTGAGATTGAGACAATAGGCTTGACCTTAAGAGACCGTTGGCTTGTAGTAAACCCTTATCCAGACAGTCGTGACCGTATAGCGAGATGGACTTCATTTCAATATACGTAGCTGGCTATGTTCGCCCCCGCTCTCCAGTATTCTGGTTCTGGGGCGTGACACAACCACCACTATAGTGACACAACCAGCAC
>JANAVB010034534.1:0-63712 GCA_029216955.1 Iris pallida | reverse complement strand
GACGAGGGTGTCCCCCAAAACACAGCCGGGGTAGTCTAGCCCCCACGGATCCGAGTCTCGGCGACGAAGAAGTCCTTCCGAAGGAGGATGCGCTACTCACCAGCATATTTGTCGAAGCACTGAAGGAGTGGCGTACGACTGGTACTGCAGCCTCCCTAACAATGCCATATCCTCCTTCGACGACTGACGCCCTTTTCCTCGACCGTTTCTACGACGGCAGAAAGGACATGACAATGGCGTCCCTTATAGAGATACGCCAGAAGGAGAAGGAAACGGTTCGAGTGTTCATTGAATGTTTCCGCCAGGCCTGCTTCAGACTGCCCCCGGGCATGCCAGAACATGCGCTCTTCTCCTCCTGCAGCATGAATATGCTGCCTGCAGTCAAACTCTGCTCAACTCTACTCTGCCTCCCGACTGGAGCTCCTTGATCATTGAAGCAGAAGCCGCGAAAAGAAGGCAGCCAATGCTCGTCTTCTGGGAGTCACTTTCCCTGCCTTTGAGGACAAGGAAAACGGCCTGCAGCCAACAACCCCGACGAGACACGAAGGGGAAACAGGCGTTGACTGTCAATGCCTCAAAGGGTGCGTCAGCACCTACTCAGAAGCCTCCACCTGCACCAAGGCCAAAGGAGGTTTATTCGTTCAACGACGAAGACACCTGCAACTCTTTGAGATACTGAAGCAGGGTGACAAGATCAAGCTGTCGGACCTGAAGCGTCCCGATGAGGTTGGGAAAGTGGACAACCCAAGGTACTGTCACTACCATCGGTTTGTCGGACACCCAACCAAGGACTGCTATGTCCTCAAGAATTACATCCAGCGCATGATCAACACGGATGTGATCTCCGTCGACTACGAGGAGAAGACGGTGTCAGCCAACCTGGTTTCACTCCAGTTTGGCACCTTGCCGTCGACTACAACACAAGATGGCGTCGTCCCCATCCCTAAGGCGACAATGGAGGTGGTTAACTTACCACCTACTCGTGACAATGTGAGTGGACTCATCCCACTCACCACATCTCGGAGAGATCCTCTGGGTTCACCCTGATCTTGTCTCCGAGGTGACTCAACCGGAGGTACGCCCTACCTCCAAATCCAAAGGCAGGAAGATCAAGTCTTGCCATATGGTCTCTTCTTCAGCAGAAGAGGCACTTCCTATACAGACGCGTTCACAACAGAATGCCCAACCCGACGAAGCTGCCGTCGAGGTGGTACCTCCTTGCACCGTCCCTGCTGTCTAGGAGGAGGGCCCGTCTAAGCCCCCAGCAGCCAATAAACAGAAGCAGATAGAGGCCCGCTTCGATAGGCCTCTGCGAAAGAAAATGCTTCGGGGTTAGCCAAGCCCCACAACTTTGACATACTGGAACCACTGGCCAGTACTCCCGCCCGCCTATCTCTGTTTAAGCTCCTTCGTCTTTCCAAGGACTCCCGAGAAGCTCTCTGTGAAGCTCTGAAGGATGCTGAATCCTTTCAGTTAGGTCAAGCAGCCTAAGATCTCTCGACTGTATGCACGCACTGCCACTGTACGAATGAGGTTATCCCCAATATAACCTTCACCCAACAGGACATGTTGCTCAAGCACAACCGACACAATAGGCCGCTGTATTATACAGGGTATATCGATTCAATCAAGGTAAGCGGATTCAGATCGATCCGGGGTCTTCCCTCAGCATCATCCCGAAGACGCTGCTCTCAACACTGGGGATCCCAATGTATCGGTTGGCGCCTTCCAATACAACTATCAGTGGCTTCAACGCCAGCAAAAGCGAGCCGTTAGGCAAAATACGACTAAAGTGCCATATCGGTAACCTCAGAACCGAGGTCACTTGTTATGTCGTTGACGTCGAAGTCAACTACAACCTGCTGTTGGGTCGCCCATGGCTGCATGAGTACATGGTGGTGCCATCCACGCTCCACCAATGTATGAAGTACGTGTCCACCAACAACGTCATCCGGACGGAGTTCGCGAACATCGACCCTTTCAAAGGGATTGAAGCCTACTTCACGGATTCTGACTTGTACAAGTCACCTGACGAGGAGGAAGCCAATGATGCTGATGACGAAGCAGAAAGGCAGCAGAGCCGAACATGGAGCCTGAGGTCATCTCCGACGCTCCTTTGAAGATCCGACTCAAAGGCAAACCGCCTCCGAAATTGCCTCCCATGAGCATTAAGCTGTCGGAAAGCACCAGCTGTTCCTGAAGCTCCCCTGAAGATACGACTCAAAGAAAAGCCGTCTCAACGGCTCCCCATGTGGCGAAACTACAGGAAGGCGCCAATCACCGGAGGCACAGTGAGGCACCTCTGAAGGTGCGTCTTAAAGGCAAGCCGCCGCCATCCAAGCTGCCAGAAAAGGCCCGCATAGTCCTCTCGGACACCAAGTCCAACGTTGTGGTGGATTCTCCCAATCCTACTCCAGTACTCACGGATGAAGAGCTAGGGAAATATATCTCTGCAGATGTAGATGCCCCATCTCTGGACAATGTAATCCCGTGGGATAAAATCTCGTATTTCATCAATAATAGAGTATCTTTTAATTATTCTAGTCTTTCATATTGGAATGCCATGTATACATTAGATAACGCTCTACGGTCGTTGCAAACACAAATAACGACCGCCCATCATGTAAATCGAGTAGTCCCGTCCCAAGGGGTCTGTTACATAGTCCTGCCACGGAATCGAGACGAAGAACCCATCATCTTCGGCAAAGTTGAGCGTCATCAAGACCTCCCGCCACTCGAGCCAGAACCAGATACCGGCAAAATGCAAGTCTATCGGTACACGGACAAGGCAAAGTACCTCATCCAAAAGATGGATTACGACCTAAAAAGCGACAAAGGCCTGAACTACGGCAAGGGTCGACGTCTTCTCCTCCGGCTTCCGACACCTAAAGGAAAGCCGCAGGACTACTACAATAAAACTCGACGGGGGGTAGGCTATGTCACGCCACCGTCAACTCCGGAGAGTTCAGACGCAGAAGAGGTAAAGCATTCTCACTCGTCCGAAGCATCGACTTGGGATTCCGATGCCAGCATCGGATCAGTTTTCAAGAAAGTGCTGTCAGCCAACATGACATCAGCACAACCTCAAGAAGATGGAGGCCAAACGCTAGAATTCTTTGAAGAAGAACCTTGGGCTCAACGCCTGGGAGAACAGTGGAATCCTGTTTTGAACTACGTGAACCTCCCACCGAGGACGAGGTCGAGCAGATCGACCTTGGGGATGGATCTTCTTCCAAACCCATCTTCGTCAGCAAAAGCCTAAAAGGAGAAGATCGAGAATCTTTAATCTAGCTGGCTAAGGAGTATATCGACTTTTTCGCCTGGAGCTATGAAGATATGCCGGGACTTGACCCCCAGATCGTAATGCATAGGCTGAACATCTTACCTGATGCCAAGCCTATCAAACAACAACGACGCTTCCGTCCGGACATCATGAACGCCATCGATCAGGAGGTGGATAAACTCTTGACCAGCGGCTTCATCCGTGAAGAACAACACCCAGATTGGGTAGCCAACGTCGTCCCCGTCACCAAGAATGGGAAGATACGAGTTTGTATCGACTTTAGGGACCTCAACTCTGCTTGCCCGAAGGAAGAATTCTCGCTTCCAATCACCGACGTGAATCGACAACACATATGGCTTTGAGCGCATGTCTTTCATGGACGGGTATTCGGGCTACAATCAGATCAAGATGTTCCCCGATGACGCAAAACACACATCATTCAGGACTCCAAAGGGCATTTTCTGCTACACAGTGATGCCCTTCGGCTTGAGGAACGCTGGTGCGACATACCAACAAGCTATGAGCACCATTTTCCGTCAGCATGTTCGCAAGACAGTCGAATGCTATGTTGACGACATCGCAGTCAAGAGCCGTCTTAAAGGAGATCACCTACAAGACCTCAAGACAGTCTTCGATCTCATGCGAGCGCATCAGCTCAAGATAACCCCGCTAAATCCTTCCTGGGGGTTTCTAGCAAAAAGTTCCTAGGCTTCATCATCACGGCAAAGGCATTCATGTCGATCCCGAGAAGACCAAAGCCATCCTCGATATGGACCCTCCGAAGAACCTTCGAGAACTTCGAGGCTTACAGGGGTCTGGCATATATCCGAAGGTTTATAGCAAACCTTTCTGGCAAGTGTCAACCCTTCACTCAGCTCATAAAGAAGGAGTCTCTTACGTCTGGACAGAAGAGTGCCAAAAGGCTTTCGATGACATCAAGGCTTATCTGACAAGCCCGCCAGTCCTGGTGGCACCCGTCGCCGGCAAACCATTTATCCTTACGTCCGTGCATGAATCATTCCTCGGTGCTCTGCTAGCTCAGAACAACGATACAGGCTATGAGCAAGCAATCTACTACCTCAGTCGAACTCTGATCGGGGCCGAACACCGGTACAACCCCGTTGAAAAGGAGTGCTTGGCTCTGGTATTTGCCATCCAGAAGACTTGTCATTACGTCTCGGGCCAGACAATTCATGTCATTTCCTGAGTCAATCCGCTCAGAGTCCTCATGACGAAGCCATGATCATTAAACTCCTGGCTTGCCATATGGACGATCTTGCTAACGCCATATAACATGGTGTTTGTTCCACAAAAAGCTGTTAAGGATCAAGCTCTAGCCGACTTCTTAGCTGTACACCCCATCCAGAGTCTCAAGACTCTATGAAGACATCCCGGATGAGGTCCAAGAATCAAACGTCACCGAAGAAGGCTCCGTCTGGCGGATATTTTTTGATGGCGCTTCAAGAACAGGCCCCAAAGGCCAAATCATCGCTGGAGTGGGGGTGGTATTAGTCTCCCCCGATCAGCTGGTCATCCAGTGTGCTTACTCCCTTTCAAAGCCGTGCTCCAATAACGTTGCTGAGTACAATGCGCTTATTATAGGACTCCAGCTGGCACAACAGCTGGGGATGAATCATCTGGAAGCCTACGGCGACTCAAAACTCGTCGTAAACCAGATCAGAGGGCAATACGAAGTTCGCCATGAAGATCTGATCCCTTACCATGAAGTTGCATTGAACATCATTTTAGCCTTCACCGACTTCTTCATCGAACACGTACCTCGTTTGCAAAATCTAGAGGCTGATGCCCTGGCTAGCCTCGCTGCCTCATTGGCAGCACCCTCGGGACTCAACACTACGTCACAGTGGTGGGTCAAGACTTGGTCTGTCCTAAAAACAACTTGTGCGCACGAGTGGCCCATGCTATGTCAACTAGTGCCGGTGTTAATGACCGAGACTGGAGATTCCGTTCATCGACTTTGCTATCTACAGAATTCTTCCAGAGGACCCGAAAGAAGCCGTCTCAGTCAGAGACGCTCTTTTCGATTCTACTACGATACGGCTACTAAAATGTGTACCACGCTCCTACGATGGACTTCCCCTTCGATGTTTGTCCAACGAAAAAGCCGAAGCCCTTCGAGAAGCTCACGATGGAACCTGCGGGGCCCATCAACCTGGCCCTAAGTTGCAGGACCGACTGCGACGCATGGGATACTACTGGCCAACCATGGCCGCTGACACTGTCGAATATGCTAAGAAGTGCCATGCATGCCAGCTTCACGCAGACTTCTTTCATACACCGTCAGAACCACTACATCCTACAGTCGCCTCCTGGCCCTTTGAAGCTTGGGGCATGGACATTGTGGGACCAATCACCCCTCCTTTCATCGAGGATACCGCTTCATCCTAGCCATCACTGACTACTTCTCCAAATGGCAGAAGCAGTTCCACTGGCAGAAGTGAAAAGCTCCAGGGTGATCAGCTTCATCAAACACCACGTCATCTACCGTTTCGGAGTACCCCGGAGGATCATCCACGATAATGGTCCTCAGTTCATCAGCCATGTTTTCAACAGATTCTGTGACAAGAATCTCATTCAAAACGTGGCATCAACCGCCTACAAACCGACAGCAAATGGATTGGCCGAGGCGTTCAACAAGACTATCGTCAGGCTACTCAAATAGGTCGTGTCATCCAACAAACGCGACTGGGACGAAAAGCTCACGAATGCCTTTGGGCCTACCGTACGACGGTACGGACACCAACAGGCAACACACCATTCTCTTTGGTCTACGACAGCAAAGCGCACTGTCGCTCGAGATCCAGATACCCTCTCTCGGGTAGCGATCACAAACCAATTCACAGAAGAGGACAATCAATGTCGTCGTCTGCGGGAACTGGAGGCACTTGATGAAAAGTGTCTCCTAGCTCAACAACACATCGAATGCTACCAAGCCCGTATATCACAGGCTTTCAAAAAAAGGTCAAACAGAGGACTTTTCAAGTAGGCGACCTGGTTCTGGCAGCCAGGAGGCCGATGGTGTTGACTCACAAAACACCAGAAAGTTCGAGCCCAAGTGGAAGGACCTTTCATCATAAAGACGGTATACTCAAACGGTGCTTACCTCCTCGCCAAACCCAATGGGGACTTGTTTATGATGCCCATCAACGACAAGTTCCTGAAGAAGTATTACTCTTGACATCTTCCAGACATGTACCTCCACAAGGGGATCTGTGGACCCAATCATCAGGTGTCACCCCCAGTTTCCAGAAACAGGGGTATTTTTGTCATTTTTTTACATTTTTATTATTTTAAAATTATTTATTTATTTATTGTAATATTTTGGGGTTATTTGAGTCGGGTTCGAATTTCAGCTCAATCCGACTTGAAACGGGACCCGGGGTAGTGTTGACCCTAGTGGACCTACACACTAGTTAGCCATGGCCCACATGTCATTTATTTTAGTTAGTGACTAGGCTAAATTATTTGGATTAGGATTTATTTGATTAGTGTGTTAGAATGACTAAACTAGCCCCGACTTGAAACCCCCTTTTAATGTATTGTTAATAGGCTAGAGGGGGGTAATTTTGGCATTTCAAAATCATCCATAGCAGCCCTCTAGTGCCGGCCACCTATATGAAGGGATAGGCATGAGTCCCTTTGATATTTCCTATTCTTTCCATCTCATTTTCTCTCTCTTATTCTTTCCAAATTTCTAGAGAGCATCCCTACCATTTTCATCTCCAAATCAACTCCTCCTTCTACCAAATCTTCTTCTTCCTCCTCTACTCCATGAAAGAAGGTGCTAGCCAAGTTTGGAAGGATTCGGAGCTCGTTTGTGTCCATTTGGAATCTCTACGTGTCGGAGGCCTTTTTCCTTTGAATCTCTCTTCCGAAAGGTATAATCTCTTCTCTAAACCATTCCTTCATGCATATAGGTCTATTTTGAACCAGTAGGAATGACCCCCATGGTGGTGTGTCCATTTGAGTCCATTTCGTGTCCATTTGGGCACTTGTAGAGGTGTCCTATGTGTAGGTTTGTGTCCATGTGGAAAACCCCTATTTGGACACATGGAGAATTATTTATATATTGATTTTGTATTATTCTAATATTTATTCCAGATTTTACAATGTGTTTAGATTGAGTTTCCTATGTATCATAGTGTATCATATTACCTATATCTATATATGTATATATATGGTGATATATATTAATCTCTATATATGTATATATATAATATGGTTATATATATATGTGAATATATTATGGCATATAGTGTGTGTTCTTGTGTTGTGGATTTGGTACGTGGTCGGCCAAGTTTGGAGGATGGTGTGTGTTAGTGTGAAGGGGTGGTGTTTGATAATATGTGTGTGTGTGTTTATGTATGTGGAGAGTATTGAGAGAGTTAGAGATTAGAGTGAGAGAGAGAGAGATGAGAGGACTTGAGATGGTGTGTGATATATATATTGAGAGTGGTTGTGTATTTGTTTTGAGTGAGAGATTGATTGGAGAGGGGGGGGGAGGACAGCCCAGGGGACTGCTGTGAATAGCACAGCAGTAGCAGCCAAGTTAGGCACTGCTGTGCAGTGCCATGAGGGGGAGGGAAGGCCCCACTTGACAGCCTATTCAAGCCCCAAGCCACCACATTGCAGTGTCAAAATCAGTCCCATTCCTGCCTACACAAATCAGTCATACACACCCCTAAAATAGTAGTCCATATATTGCTGTCCTTAGCAGACCAAACCATGGGCAAACCAGCCTATAGGATCCCCCACATTCCAGCCTTGTTAGCACCCTCCAAACTACACCAAGGCAGCCTTAAACTCAGTCCATATTAGCCTTGCATTCAGCCCTATAGGAACCCCTTGAGCCATCCCAAATCAGTCCAGTTTGTACAGTGGTTGGCAGTCCATAGTGCTGTCCACATTTAAGCCTACTCACAAAGCACCCTAAAACAGTCCCCTTCACCCTGACATGGCCCCTCAAAACCCCATTCAAATTCAATCCAGAATTCTACCCCATTTTGCTGTCAAAAATCTGTCATTTATAACCCCCACATTTCATCTATATACTTGATCTAAACCTGTCCTATAACTTGCCAAAACAGTCCCATTTCAAGCCCCCTTATCCTTGTTGCCTGTCACCAAAAACATGTTTCAACTGTCCATTGATACCCCCAATACCTGTCCTCAAATCAGTCCATGAATGGACAGTTGTAACCCCAAAACTTGTCCTATCATTGCCTATATTTCAAACCTATACCTGTCCCAAAACAGGTCCTAAAAATCTGTCCCATAGCAACTTCATTCAGTCCATAAATAGCCAAACACACCCCCTTGATAGCTGTCCCAAACCACCCTTTAGTACACCACATATTGCTGTCCTATACACAGCTATGGAAGCCCCTTCACCTGTCCCCACAACCCCAATCCAGTCAGTCCATACCCTGCCTTAAACCCACTCTAATTTAGTACCATGACACTCTATATTCAGCCTTGTATGACAGCCCTATAAGCCTATGTGTTGTGTGTGTGAGTGTATCTAGTTGTGAGGATGTAAGTGTGTGTTTGTAAGCCTAAGAGTGAACCAAAACCATTGGGTGTAAGCCTATGTATACCCATGTGTGTGAGTTTGTATAGGAACCTATAGATGAGCCAATAGGTAGCTATTTGCCTAGGTGTATGTGAACCTATATGTGACTATATGTTGTGAGTGAGCTAGTTAGAGTGTGTGGTGTGAGCTATTGTATAGGTGGGTATATGTGAGTTCTATAGGAGAGTCTACATGTGAGTCTATATACTATATGTGTGTGTGTCTAGATATGGATATATAGGTGTATATATATATGTAACTATATATCATGGTATAAGGGTAAGGTAAGGGTAAATGTCCAACATGTGGTCTAAGATAACTTAGTTGACCTAGATACTAGGATTTAGGATAGTATCTAGCTATTCTAGGAAACCTAGGCTAGTATTCCTAGGTTAGAGTGGTATTGGACAAGGTATTGGTATTTACCTTGGTAAGGTAATATAGGTAATACATAGAATAGGGTATTTGAGTTTGGAGTCTAAGATAGAGTTAGAACTTGGTTCCCTTGGTTGGTAATGATCAAATATAGTGCTCATAGACTAGTTTGATGTCGGTTGACCATTTTGACCAAAAGTCAACAAAAGTCAACCGAGAGTCAAACTTAGCCTTTAAGCGACCAGATTTGACCAAAACCAAACCAGAGTTGACCAGTTGACTGAAAGTCAACAGTTGGTCAACATGTGACTTGTTTGATCTAGGGTTGACTCCGTGTTGACCAGAGTTGACCAGAGTTGATTTTTTGACCAAAAGTCAACTGTAAGTCAACCCTTGACCCAAATTGACCTAGTTTGACTTGGATTAATTTCCTGTGACCTTGTTTAACCTTGATTGTCCTAGTGTGGCTGACCTAGTTTAGCTTGGTGTGACTTAGATTTGACTTAGATTTGACCTAGATTGACCTAGATTCATTTAGAATGCATTATAATGCATCTTTTATCATTCTTGGACTCATAGTGACTTGTACTGTTCTATAGGAGACAGACACCACTCCTCGGACATTATATTCTCTTCAGACACTCAGGCTATCAGGCGAGTACATTCTCTGACCGTTTCATACTTGTATGGATTTACATTCTTGCTCTAGATTATTGTACTTGATGCTAACACGATCATTATCACGGATTGGTACTATATGGATCTTCTTCTGAGATGTTATCTTCTTGTATTCACTAAGTACATATTGTGATGTGCGTTTCACTTACATGTTGTATTTATTAAATACCCTTATCATTGTACACTCATTGTGGATATTGTACTCTCAGTATCACATTGAGCCATTGTACAAGCCATTGTACAAGCCATTATATAAGGTAACGTAACTGAATTGTATCCTTGTGTATTGATGAAATGGTTATGTGATCAATCCTATTGTATAAGAAATTGTATATGTCCATTGTACACTCACGTACAAAGGAGTCCCATTTTATTGTATAACCTAACCCGTTTACATAACCATATTGTACTCTAAATCACAGTAGGCTTACAGTTCTTACTTATCATATTTAGATATTTCCTGTTATCAAATCTCTACTGTTTTTCATATACTTCTTTCTTTCAGCGTTTCATGTACTTTACTCTATTGCATGCTTTATATTTTCTAACTCGATATGAACTGCGTGAGATGTTTTGTGCTCGCTCCCGTCCTGACTGGACCTGTTGAAAATATTACAGAGGATGAGGAGGAGGCCTGCGTAGACACCTACTATGGGGCAGCTGTAGATGCCATGTGTGACCCAGATTTCCAGCCTGATCCACTAGCTTAGAGACTGAGGCTCCCTAGTCTAGGTTTTCTATTTCTGTCATGTGATATCTAGATTGTATATATTCTTTTATTTCAGTGTTAGGTATTGAGCTGGATGTTCTGATTTGTTATGTCAGTAGACACTTAGACTCTCTGGTTGTATTTATGTGGTTTTTCCTTCATTCCAGTATTTATCTATCTATCTTCCTATCTTTCATTCTGCTTTAGATGTGATTGAGACTGTATATTGCTATGTCACCTCCATTCGGAGTGTATATACTGTACAGGTACCTTTATATTGTTAGATGATTGACCTAGGACAGCGTTCTACCGTCGATACTGCGGCGTAGGCTGGACGTTGTTACGTTCTCGTACCCTTACAGTGGGTGCGGGTCGTGACATCAGGGCTCACATGCAATTTCCTTCCACAAAATCATACACTTTCGTAACCCAGCTGTTCCGTAGCATCCTCCAGTAGAAGGGCAACCACGTCCATATCACCTCTGAGTTGTCCCCCTACACCCTACAAAGCGGAATCTTACATCCCATAAGACTACGCTACCCATCATGTTTACCACGTCCACATTATCTCTGAGTAAACATTCAACCCCTGCGTTGCCGTACATTAATCACAGAACTTCCATGTCCACAATACCTTTGAGTAGTTCCGCGTATCCTCTAGAATCATTCCTACCACGTCCATAATACCTCTGAGTGGGAAGATTCTATCATTTTGAATCCCATATTTGCCACGTCCACATTACCTCTGAACAAACATATTGGTTCTTTTAAACTTATTATCTGTACCTAAAAATCAAGGTGCACAAAAGATAATAGGTCCACACAAATTATCAAGTTCATGACAGCAAAAATGAACACATCATAGAAAATTGTGTACTTCTTTATTTTCTAAAAAAAAGGAGAGTAAAGGATTACACTATCCCCAACAAGAGTTACAAATACACAAAGAGAAGAGACTACAAGCCCTAAACATCCCCAGGATTGGCTGAAAGCTCTTCAATCCGATGCCTCAAGTCTGCCGCCCGAGTCTCCACAGTCGCCAAGACTCGACGTTCAGCTTCTTGACGTATTGCTTCAATAGCGGAGAAGTATCATTTTCATGCTTCTCATCCAGCTGCTGCCGCTGCTGAGCCAAAGTAAGAGCCCGATGGGTAAAAGCTGCCTCCACAGTCGCCAAGACTCGACGTTCAGCTTCTTGACGCATCACTTCAATAGCCTCAGGAGAAGTATCATTTTCATGCTTCTCATCCAGCTGCTGCCGCTGCTGAGCCAAAATAAGAGCCCGATGGGTAAAAGCTGCCTCCTCCTTCTTGAATGCTACGTGTTCAGCCTGGACACGTTCGGCGTCTAATAGAAGTCGGGCCCGTTGGTCCTCAAGGCGGCGGATATGGACATCAATCTCCGTGATACTAGTGTCCAACACAGCTCGCGCCTCCACCGTCTCCCGTATAGACTGAGACAATTGCTCCACTGCAGCTTCAGTCTCAGCCACTTCACGTTCCCAGACACTCACGGTGGCCTGGTAAGAAGACTCAGTCTCGGCGATCAGCTTCTCCTTCTCCGCATCAATCAGGACGGAGAGTTTCGCCGGATGCACTGTAGTTCGGAAAGCCGCTGGTCCAACTCGACCACGGAGGCTTCTAGAATGTCGACCATATGATCGTGGCCCTGATGAAGACGGATCAGGTTGATATGAGGCATTGCCAGAGTTCTTGCCGTTGTAAAACTCCCATTGGCGTCCATCACAGCCGATACACCCCTCTGCAGCATTTTATACACTGCCTCGATGATAAATTTTACGTATTCATCTGCATCCGCCAGCACCTGCGGCGTCATAGCAGGAGTCGGAGGAGCTGCTTTAGCAGGTGGACCGTAAGAAGGCCCACCTGCCTCAATCTGCGAGGCTGGGCCCTCGGTATCAACAGGCTCTTCATCAACAGGGGCTAGACTACTAGCCCGAGGAGCCAAAGGAATTGAAGAAGCCGAGGCAGGCATCGAGATAGTACCCCAAGTGAAAGAAGCAACAGAGGGTTCCATCAAACCCTTACCCTTCCCAAACTCGGAAGAACCCCCGACGTCAGTGGCGACCTCATCAGCCCCTAACGTATTATCAGCAGCCAGTACCTCCCCTGGCAGAACGGGGAGATCAACACTTGTCTCCTGACTCGCCCCTGAAGTCAGGACCACCAGACGAGTCTTCTCATCAAATCTATATACAGGGACAAGATCTGTCGCTACCTCCTGATCGGTAGCCACCTCAGCTTTCGCTGCTGAGTCTGGGGTAGGGCTCGACAATGATGCAGCCGACCTTCTCTCATCACGACAAGGAGAGGAACCAACCATCTCCTCTGTTCCAACCATATCTATTGTCCTCGCAACAGACTCTTACAACTCTGGAGCGACGTCATCCAAAGACGACGAACTCCACTCTACTTCATCATCACGAAGCCCCGTGTCCGCTGGACCCTCAATGTCCAAGGCCCCTACGGCACCATCCCGGAAGTTGCTGCAACCTTCGCGTCTCTTCCGACAAAGTCTGGAGAAATTGGAACCTCCGCAGGAATATCTTCAGGATTCTCCTCGACATTACCATCGGAGGAATGCGCTCGTCAGAAGAGCTTGCCACCTCCTTCGGTTCACTGACACCCGGTTTCGAAACACGGGTCTTCTTCTTCGGTGATCCCTACAAGAAGAAAAGCACAAGTCACCAAAATGACAAGATGAGCCAAAATTACGGAGGACTCTTTACCTCAGCAAGAGCTGATTCCACTGGCATTACAGACGGCGTTCCCGTAGCCTTTGGAGTCATGGCTCTTCTCGACCTTTTTGGTATAGATGAATCGGCTTCTGCGTCGGCCCGTCTCTTCCCAACAGAAGGATCTCTCACTGATGCTGCAGCAGCAGCCTGATTTCCCGCCAATTCTGATGGACGATATGACCGAGCTGCTATCAACATATTCGCCGTAGCTTCCAGCTGAGTTCTAATGATGAAACTAATCTTCCTATCATAACCTGGAGATGCAGCATTCATTGTGTAATACAGTTTAAAGGTCGAATACAAGATCTGTGGCCGAGGGTTGCAACTGGCGCAGTAAAATGAACACCAGTGCACCCGGCATTGTAATATTGCCAGCCCCGGGCTCCATCCAGCAAACTCTCGATGAACCCCAGACTGTTACTGGGATTCCGTAACATTAGCTGGGTATAGCCAAACTGGCGAGCGAACCGGCTGGGCAGATATGGCTCCAGATAACACCTATTTTGGTTGCAGTAAACCAAGTGAGAAGGCCGAATACTTTGCAACCAACGAAAACTCCATTTCGGCAGAGTAATCTCATCTTCACCTGAGTCGTCTAAATCTTGGTCAGCCTCGAAATCTTTAAAGATGGGGCCGACCTTGACAATCTCCCACCCCTGAAGGTAGGACAAAACTCTCCTACAAACGGGGACGCCAGTGTGTAACCACTTCCTCTTTTAGAAGCGGCGGATAAAGGCATCACCTTCAATGTGATCCTCCTCCGGACCTGGACTCATCACGTTCGGATGATGCAGAATCAACTATCCCATAAGATAATGGAATGGAGTTCGGCCCAGGAAAAATTGTTGTTTCTACCTCTCCCTGTTTGCCATAAAATATAAAAGAGCAGAACAATTATCGGAGGACTGGACTTTTACTTCACATTACAAACTCGCTTGTACAAAGAAAGCCTAGGGACGAAAGCCTAGGTACAGCAGTCTAAGTACAATTGTTTACTTTAGATTCTGGGGGGTGACGATAGAGGCTCGGGAAAGCTACGACAGCTCTGTCTTACTCCTTGGACGATCGGTATGCCGCCTTGGCTCCAGAAGATTGCTTGGCGTTGAAGAAATGCTCTCTTTGCCCTCTCTCTACTTTTTCTCTCTAAGTATATGGTGCTCTCTCTAATCTCGAAAGTCCTCTCTGTATGTATGTGTGCGTATGTATATCCTGCAAGGGAATGACACCCTACTATTTATAAGAATGGAGGGACCTCATTAGGGTTCACAATGATTGCCCCTTAAAGTGGCGGCGGCCTATTGATCGATCAATCTGGGCCATTAATGAGTGTGATAAATCTGGGCCATTTAGTGTAGATTGCACCAAATCCTATCAGTAATTAATGCTGATTGGAATAAATCTCCGTGGTGATGATTTGCTGATGTCTGCGAATCTGAATGAATAAATTTAATTTATTATCCTGCCACGTGTCCCAGATTATTAGGATTTGACCCAATCTTTGATTACAGTAAATCTAGGAAATTGATTGGCTTTATGACACGTGTCCGGAAGTCACTGAGTCGCAGGAGGGAAGAGCCGCATAAGGGTTGAACCGTATAAGGGCTGAGCCGCATACGCCTGGCCATGTGGCAGGGTTGCCTGAGGAGTGGCCTCTGAATCTCTGAACCGCATGATAATCTGAGCCGCATGGAGATGATCCTTGTGAGCCGCATAGGACTGCATCTGCTTGAGCCGTATAGGGTTGTTTCGATCTGGGCCGCATAGGACAACTTCAGCCTGAGCCGCATAGGGAGTCTCCACTCGAGCCACATATAACCGTCCACGTGTCTAGGCTGCGTGGCATTTTCTGGATCTCGGGAAGTTGTGCCAGAGATTTTTTTTTTGATTTCCTAGGATTCTGTCATTATGACAGAGTCATAATTATCTCTTTGTGTCAGACCTGTCGTTTCGTCAGAGTGGTCAGCCGTCCAATCAATTAATGCAGTATAGTACGAAAGGGAGGACTGTTTGCAATGCCACGTGTCCTTTCTTCTGAGCCGCATGGAGATCACAGAGCCGCATAGGCTCGTTGAGCCGTATGGGTCCTCTGAGCCGCATGGGCTTTCTGAACCGCATGGGGTTTTCTGGCCGTATGGCTCTTTCTTTATTATTTTCATGCTTCTACAAGACCCCCTTCAAAGTTTTCAATTTACAAAATTGAAATACTTTGAATAAGAAGCATGGCCGTGTGGAAGCTCTTTCTAGCCGCATAGATGTCTTGGCCGTATGGAAGTTTCAGCCGCATGGAAGTTTCAGCCACATGAACTTTTAAGACGCAGAGTTGTTTCAGCCGCATGGATGGCTTAGCCACATAGACTCTTTGAACCGCAGGGGTGTCTCAGCCGCCTAATTTTTTGCCACGTGTGCGTGTCTTTAATTGCCTAAAATTCACTTTTTGAGCCGTCTTTTAGGGGGAATCCCGAGGATTGGTTCATTAAATATCTGGATTTTAAGCCCCGGGTGAATCTTCTTTATGGGAGAGGGGGCAAAATCCGAGGAGTCGGTTTTGTCTTTATACGAGGCGGTTTTAGTACTCCACGTGTCTTCCCCCTCTCGTCCTTCTATAAATAAGAGGAGTCTGAGAGAGAGAGGACTTCTCTTCGAATCTTTTCCTATCCCGCTCTTCATCTTCTTCTTGATTGATAATGGCTCCCAAGAAGACCGTCGCAACGAAGAAGACAGCGTCCTCGTCGACCGCGACGGCAAAGGGCAAGACTGCTTCTTCTTCGACTGCGGTCGCTCCACCACCGATCGTCGTCCCCGCGGCTCATCCTGACGTTCATCCCCCCATTGCTGGTAAGGACATTGCAAGGGCTAAAGAACCCTAACCGCTATGGCTACGTCGCATGCTTTATGCACGAGCCTTTGTGAGTCGCATATCCGGCCTATGGTCGAGCTGCGAGCCGCCTAAGAATAACTGCTGTGACCGTATACGCGCTCTGTAGCCGTATGAGCTATGCTGAGCCGCATGGATTCGCATAAATTTTGTCTGTCACGCGATCAGTGCAAATTTTGTCCGAACCCTAAGGGCCTTATGAGAGCACTGCCGTATAAATTTTTACTGAATAGGACCACATAAGCATTCCCCCGAGATTAAGCCGCATAAGGCTTCATTGGCGCCGCACGAGGCTATGTTAAGTTGGAACCGTATGGGTGTTTTCTTGAGCCGCATGAGGCTTGGAAGTACCCGATCATTTCTTTTTTATCCCTCTTTTTAACTTAACTTTCTCTGTCTTCTTTTCAGTGAATCTGCCGGTAAATGCTGCTGGAGAACTCCTGGTAGGTAGTGCCCAAGCTGCTCTGGGTTATAGGTACGACTATATTGTTCAGCATATGGCGGATCAGTTTCCAAGTGACGAACCCCCGGCTAGACTGAATGCCATCAAGAATCAGTCTTTCTATTTCCTTAACGCTATAATGAACTTCGGGAAATTCGAAGGGGAATATTTGAAGCATGCGTTCTTTTTTGGAGACGCCTTGACTGTAGAGAACAGTCATGTTCTGGAGGTGTCGGAGAATTGGAGTTTTGTCTCTCATGGGATGGCGATCCGCATCCCCCAAATGGAGCGACACTTCCCATTATCTTGATTCAATATACTCCCATTGGACCGGAAGATGGGAGAAACTTTAACCCCTACCCGAGGTGGGATGTTTGTGGGTAACATCCATTATAACAACAATCTGAAGTCAGTGACTGCCGGAAAGGTGCACACTAGCTGTTCTGTAACAGGATTGGTCCCAGGTACTTTCTTAAATGTGTCGGGCCCTAATTTCACCTTTTCTATCGTCGACACTTTTATAAATCAACTTGCTCGGAAGGGCTCCTACCCCATTGGCCGGTTGATGCTCCCTAGTTGGATACATCCTATTCTCTCGTGGACCAACCTGTCTATGTGGATCTTGCAGAAGTATGAGGCCTTTTTATGTGAGATTGGCCTTTACCATGCTATTCGAGGCACCAGCCATGGCTTGTCCATAAACAAGAAGTTGTGAATGTCTCTGCTGGAGATGTATAACTGCCGTACGGGAACCTTCCATACACCCGTAGGGGAAATGGGGCTTGCATTCCATGAAATGCACGCGGTCTCCAAGCTCCCTTGGGGGGACGAAGCTTTCGAGGCGTATACTCCCACGAATGAGGAGTTCGAAGATTTGGAAAGGCGGTATCCCGGCTTCGTGGCTCTTTACCAAGAGATATTGTGCCACTATAGCACATGTCATCAGATAGCCCAAAAGGATAGCAACTCGGAAGGGAATGCCCCCCACACCAAGGACTGGGTGCGCTATCTCTTCCCAACGGATGCCTCCGGTCGAGTTACCTTCCGTCGTCCTCGATCCCGGGAGGCAGTTAAAGATTTGGTGTCGTCGGCTAAAAGGGTGCCACCACCAGTGATAGATTCAGGAGTAAGACCGACTCTTTTGGTTATTTTTACCAGGATACCCAAGAGCTGTCAGAGAAGGCGCTCTTGGCGGGGTTTTTGATGATATGGCTGCAAAATTGTGTAGTCTCTGGAGGGGCTGGTTCTATCGAGAGAATCAGTCGTAACTTCATCCTTCCTGCTGTGAAGTTAGTTTTGAGAATCAGGCTAGGTCTCCTCCCTGCCATGGTGTACAGCATACATCGTGGCCTTCGCATCTTCACTTCTAAGGTCATCGCTCACGACGTGACTAAGGATTTTGAACGGACTGAGTTGCCCTATCACTATTTGATGGGGTGGCTATTGATGCATTATCCGTAATTGTTGAGACTGGGCTTTGAGGACGGTGTAACTGATGAAGACGTATTTATCTTCCGTTATCGTGATGGGCCTTGGGAGCATGAGACCATGCGGGCTTGCCGGATGGTATTGGCGAGGACAGATATGTACCATATATTCGTATCCGTCCCTCGCCTTACTGCTAAGGACATAGAGACTGTATATCTTGACGGTATTGCGCCCCCTCAACTTCTGGACGGCCAGATGCTCCTGTGGCTACGTAAAATCTGCCCCGCACACCTGGTGTATCGTAACCGCAATACTGTTTTTCTGGAGCCTTATCTGCCTAGCAGGTTTGCCCGGCAGTTTGGATACAACCAACTTTGTCTAGACAATCCCAGCTCCTGTCTGGGTTTTTAAGGTAGCCTTCTTGATGGTATCAGGGCTTGGCAATACTACGATATATTCCATACCCGTACCATTTTCTCGGTCCCTGCCATTAAGGCATCAGTGGAGATCTTGTACATGGCGGCTTTGTATTATGTCATGGCGAACAAACCTTCGGTCGGTTTTAACCCAGGTGCCAGTTTTATTGTTGGTACCGGCCTGGAGGAAGGATCTCAAGGGGCCAAGAAGAGAAAGACTAGAGTCAAAATACCAGATTTGGATTCCGCTACTGAGGATGATGAAGGCAACGGGCATGGTGTAGATGACTCTATCCTTCCGATGGCAGACGTAGAGGTGGATCAGTCGCCTATTTCGTCAGATGAGATGTTGGGGGATCAGCCACCCATTGCGCCTGGTCCTACTCCAAAGCGTAGCAGGCAAGTTTCTCCTGTTGGCGGTATTTCTCGTTCTCGGAAATTGGTTGTGACCAGACACCGTCAGCTAACCATAAGAGAAAGTGGAGAAGAAATTAACCTTGCGTTAGAGGTAACCAAGCCACTCCTGATTCTTCCTTCCTTCTTTCCTTCTAGCTTCGATTTTAATCATCTTCTTTCCTTTTTGTAGGTGTCAAAAGAAAAAGAAGAGTCTCAAGATGCTGAGGTGGTGACCAGGGACAACGGGGGTTTAAATGAACCTATCCCTAAAATTGCTGAATTTCGTCAAGATGACGTTGATCGCGTCGTACTTCCCTCCGGGGTGGCTGGGATAGAGGAACCCGCTGGATATAACTTGGAGGTTGCGGGTAAGGAGGTCATGTCGGCTACGCACGAGCTGCAGCCTCCATGTCCCTCTCCTGGTAAGATAAGCCGAATCTTATCCCGTGAGGAGGCCTATCTGTTCTATCATCATATCCTTCAGGTCACGTCGACTGATCATTGTTCTGGGCATACAGGTCCGGCCTCTCCAGTGTTGAGGATGGACACTATTGAGACGAACTTTATCGAAGGGGCACCGGTGGAGAAGAGTATATTTCCTCCTCCTCCGGCTCATCTTGAGGGGCCTCTCGTGGGCTCGAGTTTGGAAAGTCTGGTGATGTGACGGCCAGGGCAGGGGATGATGGTCCTTTCATCCTCTTATGCTGGGGTTGCTCCGAGAGCCGACCTCTCTGCCCTACCGAGTATCCAGGCTCTTCGGGTGGCAGAGGAAGAGTTATCCGTTATCCGTGCGTCGTTCTACTCGGATTCCATCCCCTTGATGGCAAGTTCTAACATTACTCCTCCGATGTTGCCGGCCACGCTTCCTCTGACGCTGTCCTCTACAGAGGTCTTGGATGACACGTTACATGATGTAGTTGACAGTTTTCACCGTCACTTGAGGAGGGAAATAATGGCTGCTGAAGAAAGAGGGACCTCTTTCGTCTTGTTCCGGCAATGCGCCCAGGGTCAAATTGATATCCTTAAGACTCTTCTCGGTGGTGCGGGACTGGCTGCGCTCTTGGAGACGAAGTTATTGGAGACCGAGCAGTTGGTAGCCCAGCTGCAGGTGCTGCGACAGGCTGATTTGTCTGCTGTTATAGATCGGGAGCGTGGCTCTCTCACTGCTACTATAGAGAAGATAAGGGCTGCTCGAGATAAAACCAGGCCGACCGTACTGAAGGACCTTCATGATCTGTCTAATCGATATGATCAATTGAGCCATGAGGGCGAAGATGTCATAGCTCGAGAAGCGGCTGTCTCCCGTGGGATCACTGAGACGCGAGCAGATCCTTGAGCTTCAGAGGAAGCTAACTTTCTTGGAGTCTGAACTTGAGGCTGCCCGTATTGATAAGGAGTTGATTATTCAGGAGGCTGACAGAGTCAATCGAGCTTCGACTGACTTGGAAGTTGCCCTGAAGAAGTTGGAAGATGACTGGCAGGAGCTCATGGGCTTGGATAATGAAGAGCGGTTATCCCGGGAGGCTGAGTATCGAGTTAAACAGCGACTCGAACAGGAGGCCACCTTAGTGAAGAATCGTCTTTTGGAGTTATGTAATGCTGAGCTATAATCGGCCTTTTCCTCTTTTATTTTGTTCCTGTTTTCTTTTTGAGAGGGACGTGGTCCCAAAAGATGTAATACTTTTTTCTTCTTTCAAATAAAGAGTACTTTCCATTCTACCCTTCATTTGTATTGCTTGTTGTACCTGTGATATGATGGTGATGTTTGCCCCGCGTGGGGGACTTGTTTGTGGACTCGTCATCCATGGCATACCTTGGTTTTAGGTACGAATAACAAGTTTGGTTAGGATACCTGGAACAGCCATGGCAAAGTGGTCATGGGTGCTCTCGGTATCGGGAAAAAAGAATGCCGTAGAGCAGTTGGGCTCCCGGGGCATGATGAGATGGCGGGCTTTTGCTAAGAAACTTAGTAGAGGATATTTGTGGGCCTATTATCCTTGGCATACCCTGGTTTAGGATACAGATAATAGGATGAAAGGGAACCAATATATTTGCTCAGAGGTAATAAGGACATGGCAAGTATGAGGGTTTCATCGTGGAATCTTCCTACTCAGAGGTATTGAGGACATGGCAGGAATGAATTCACGGAGGATATTTATGGTCAACGGAGGACATTTATGGACCTATTATCCTTGTCGTACTCCGGTTGTGGGTACAGATAATAGGTTGAAAAGGGAATCGACATACTTGCTCAGAGGTAATGAGGACATGGCAAGTATGAAGGTTTCTTCTACGGAGCCTTCCCACTCAGAGGTAATGAGGACATGGCAGGAGTGGGCTCAATGAAGAGGGGGTACATAGAACGACTCAGAGGTAATGAGGACATGGAAGTTCTATGTAGGGGGTGATTTATTTTTGGCAGAAGTGAAACGACTCAGAGGTAATGAGGACATGGCGGTTTTAGAAATTTGTGGATCGATTACCCTTTTTGTGCACTGGGAGTGCAGGTGTTAGATCATGAGGGAGGATCTCTTCCAGGAAGAAAGTTCAGAGGTATGATCATACATGACTTACTATCTAAAAGAGTGACCGGGATGTGAGTTCAGAGGCACCAGCGGGTACATGACTCGATATTGGAATGTGTGAGTTCAGTGGCACCAGCAGACACATGACTCGATAATCTGGGATGTTGTGGATGTGAGTTTAGCGGTACGAGAGGGTATATGACCCAGAAATCTAGAGAATGGTGAGTGTGAGTTCAGCGGTACCAGCGGGTACGTGACTCAATGATCTAGAAAATTGTCGATGTGAGTTCAGCGGTACCAGCGGGCACATGACTCAATGATCTGGAAAATTGTGAGGACGAGTTCAGTGGTACCAGCGGGCATATGACTCGATGATCTGGAAAATTATGAGGGCGAGTTCAGAGGTACCAGCGGGCACATGACTCGATGATCTAAAAAATTGTCGTCTAGACATAGTATTTCTTCAGGAACTTGACGTTGACGGGCAATATGAGCAAATCCCCATTCTGTTTTGCGAGGCGGTAAGCTCCGTTGGAGAATACGGCCTCAATGATAAATGGGCCTTCCTATTTTGGCTGGAACTTGCCGGCGGTCTTGTGAGTCATGACCATCGGTCTTCGGACCGCCAGAACGAGATCGCCCACTTGGAATATTCTGATCTTAACCTTCTTATTGAAGGCTCCAGAGATGCGTGCTTGGTATAGCTCGATTCTTTGCTGAGCGAGGAGGCGCTTTTCATCTAAGGCCTCTAACTCTTGTAGTCGGCGTCGGTAGTTATCATCCATCGTTAATTGATAAGTGAGGGCGACGCGGAGTGAGGGTATTTGAGTCTCTAATGGGAGAACTGCCTCACTCCTGTACACCAGGGAGAATGGTGTATTCCCGGTAGCTGTTCGAACTGTAGTACGGTACGCCCATAAACATTTACCGAGCTTCTCGTTCCAGTCGCGTTTGTTGGAAGAGACAAACTTCTTGAGGAGTTTGATGATTGTTTTATTGAATGCCTCTGCCAACCCGTTCGCTGCTGGGTTTTATGGTGTCGAAGCAAAATTCTGGATGCGGTGCTTATCGCAAAACCGATAGAAGGCGTGGCTTACAAACTGCGGACCATTGTCGTGGATGATCCTTCGGGGCAGTCCAAAGCGATAGATGACGTGATGCTTGAGGAAGCTGATCACGTTTGAAGCCTTTACTTCGGTGAGTGGAACAGCTTCTGCCCATTTGGAGATGTAATCCGTGATCGCAAGTATGAAACAATGTCCACGGGAGGAAGGTGGAGTAATTGGACCGATGATGTCCATTCTCCATGCTTCGAAGGGCCAGGATGCCACTGTCGGATGTAGGAATTCGGATGGCTGGTGAATGAAATCCGCATGGACTTGGCAGGCTTTGTATTTTCTCGCATAGTCTATCGCATCCGCTACTATCGTGGGCCAGTAATAGCCCATTCGGCGGAGACGGTCTTGCAATTTAGGGCCAGGCTGATGGGCCCCGCAGACACCGTCATGAGCTTCTCGTACGGCTTCTTTGGCCTCTGCGTTTGACAGGCACCGAAGCAATAATCCATCATAGGATCGGCGATACAGCATTTTCGTCTCTGTATCGTAAAAGAATATGAGGGAACGCCGTCTAATGGAGGTGGCTTCCTTTGGGTTCTCGGGCAGGATGTCGTAGACGACGAAGTCGATGAATAGTTGTCTCCAGTCTGGGGCATCATCAATCGCCTGAGTGGAATAACTTGCCATGAATTGAACGTTGTTTTTGGGGCAGACCAGCTCGTGGCCTATCACATCTACCGATTGATGGGTATGATTCGGCACTGCTAGGGAAGCGGCCAGGCCTGCTAAGGCATCGGCTTCGATATTTCGGAGTCTGGGGACGTGCTCGATAAAGAACCCCTCGAACGATGAGATGATGTCGATTGCTATTTGGTGGTAGGGGATCATGTCTTCGTGGCGAACTTCGTATGAGCCCCGGATCTGATTGACGATTAACTGAGAATCGCTGTATGCTTCAAGATATTCTACCCCCAGCTCTCTTGTAAGTTGGAGGCCAATAACCAGAGCATTGTACTCGGCCACATTGTTAGAGCAGGGTTCCATAAGGGAGTAAGTACGGTTGATCACCAATCCGGAAGGGGAGACTAGCACCACCCCGACTCCGACGACGATGTTGCCCTTGGGTCCCGTTCTTGAAGCACCGTCGAAGAACATTCGCCATATATCATCGTGAGAGGTTGCATGCGAGTCGGCGACCTCATCTGGGATCTTTTCATATATTCTGGATGACTCCGAACCCGGGTGGGCTGCCAAAAAGTCCTCCAGGGCTTGACCTTTGACAGCCTTTTGCGGGACGAAGATCATATGATAAGGGGACAACAATATTGCCCATGTAGCAAGGCGAGAGCTGAGTGCCCCTGGTTTAGTCATGAGGACCCTGAGAGGGTTGACTCGTGAGATCACATGTATTGTTTGTCCAGTGACATAGTGTCGTATCTTCTGTATAGCGAACACCAGGGCAAGGCATTCCATCTCCACAGCGGTGTATCGGTGCTCTGACCCAATCATCATTCGACTGAGGTAATATATGGCTTGCTCATGGCCTGTATCGTTGTTTTGTGCCAGCAGAGCCCCGAGGGAATGTTCCATTGCTCGTACGTAGAGCAGGAATGGTTTTCCAGCAACCGGAGCCACCAGGACTGGAGGGTTCGACAAATATTCTTTGATGCCGTCGAAGGCCTGCTGACATTCTTCGTCCCACACGAATGAGACGCCTTTCTTCATGAGGTGGGTAAATGGTCGACATCGCCCGGAGAGGTTGGAAATGAACCTCCTGATGTAAGCTAGCCTTCTTTGAAGGCCTCTAAGTTCGCGAAGATTTCTCGGGGGACCCATCTCCATAATTGCCTTTGTCTTCTCAGGGTCTACATGGATACCCTGGGCAGTAATGATGAAACCCAAGAACTTCCCGCTGGATACACCCAGGAAGGACTTCGTAGGGTTTATTTTTAAATTGTGCGCTCGCATTAGGTCGAACACCGTCCTCAGATCCTGTAGATGGTCTTCCTTACGGCGACTCTTGACGGCGATGTCATCAACGTAGCACTCCACCGTCTTACGTAAGTGGTCTCTGAAGATGATACTCATGGCTCTTTGATATGTAGCGCCGGCATTCTTCAAACCGAAAGACATGACTGTGTAGCAGTATGTGCCGATTGGTGTTCGGAATGATGTGTGCTTTTCGTCGTCAGGAGACATCTTGATTTGGTTGTACCTCGAGAATCCATCCATAAATAACATGCGTTCAAAGCCGCAGGTGTTGTCAATCATGATGTCCGTGATAGGGAGGGGGAATTCGTCTTTGGGACATGACTCGTTCAGATTGCGAAAGTCGATGCAGATTCGAATCTTTCCATTCTTCTTGAGGACAGGTACTATATTGGCGACCCAGTCAGGATGTTGCTCTTCACGAATGAAGTCGCTAGCTATCAGTTTGTTGACTTCGACTTCGATCACGTCCATGATGGCTGGGCGGAAGCGTCGCTGTTGTTGCTTGACTGGCTTTACATCCGACTGGATGTTGAGCCCCAACCTCCACGCATCTTCTCATCGTGCTAACTTTTCGTACACGATCCGTATTAATTTCCTCGATCAAGTCATCCATTCGTACACCCTAACTTTTTCCTTGATTCGATTTCACCTACTCAATCATTTTTATGTTTCATACTCGCACAATCCTCAATCCCGTACAATTTCTGCGCACGTCAATTTCTAGGTCGTTCAAACCAACTCGTCAAATCTCAAGGCTACAACTTATTCAATCATTAATCTATGACTTTGCATACACGCGATGCTTGCTGAGAGACTCATCAACACCCTGTATCCTCAATCGATCGATCGACATCCCTGAGACTATTGCATACACCACTCAGGGATGAAGTCATTCAACAAATCCTCAAAACTATCATTTGAATCCAAATCGACTTCTTCGAATCCCATTCGAACCATTCCTCTAATTCCAAGCACGCTCATCTATATCGCACCGACGTTATCGTCGCTCGATAGTACCCCTATCGATAGTCATCCCTGTAGAAGCATGGAATTTCAGAACCTGAGGACCTATGATCCAGACACTACATGCGCCAGAGCTCGGACAGAGTACTTCACAGCAAAAATATCGAATATAGACATTGAAAGAGGACTTTTTTATTACTTATAAAAGTCTATTACATGTCTAGAAGAGATTGTACAAATAAGAATTTCTACAAAAGAAAAGATCCTAAGTCTACAGCCAGCAGCCACCAAGCGCCCTCAAATAGGCACAACAATCACCATGCGCCCTCAGTCAGGCGCATCCCACCATGCGCCCTCAGCAGGGCGCATCCTTTCAGCAGCTCAGTTATGTGCATCCTCAGTTATGTGCATCCCTTCGGTAGCTCAGTTATGTGCACCCCTTCAGCAGCCCAGTTATGTGCCGCTCTTCCAGCCAGGCTCACCGCCGTCTAAATACTTCGACTAATAAGCATTTATTGAGCAGAATGAGGGTGGCTATCAACCCTCTAGCTGGAGGAAGAGCTCCCCAAACCGAGGAAGAGAAGAGCACCGCAAGCCGACCTGTGGCCAGGGGAGGCTTCGAAAGAGCCTCCAAAGACGAAGGAAGACCGTAATCGAAACTGCGGCTAAAGGAGCAGCTTTCAACACAACCAGAGTGGGCGATACCCACTTTGAAGGAAGAAAGAGCCCCCAAAGCCGCAACACCGTCATTCCGATCTGCGGCTCGTCCTGCACAACGAAGATGAGGCTCGAGCATCCCGATCTTTGGATGCAACAGGCACCTTCTACCTGCCTCAGAAGCCCTCGACTCCGACTTTTGGATGTAACAGTCACCTTCAAGTGCATCAATAAAGACATTGCGTCGCATCTTCACCATCGGGAGCATCTCATCAACAGAATGCACTCGAGTAAACATGTTTATTTCAGAAGAACGTGAGAGAACGAGAAGCAAACTCTCTCCTTGCTACTATTTATAGGCCGGACAAATCAAACCCATGCGGCAAGTGGATGGCTCTCCGAATCTCGTGCAATGAATTTGCATTTAATGGATGAACCGGACACTTCGAATTCAGCCAAGTCAAAACGGCTATTTAAAGCACTCGAAGATCGTAACAGTCGCACCATTAAAGACGTGTCACGAAGCGGATGCGCCGACCAGACAGCGCATTACACAGACGTGCCCTTCAGCACCAAGCGCATCATAGGGGATGCGCCCCCATGCATCGCCATACGCCTAGTGGAACGCCGATCGATGCGCCCACTCAGCTGTCTATCGAATGTCGAAAACATTAAATGTCGAACTGACAGAGTTGGCAGCACAACTCCCGAAGTCTGAACAGTTGACAGCTTTTTCAGAAGTCGAAGCGTCGCCAACATCAGCATCATCATTACTTCCCTCCGACGGCTACTGCCACGTGGCCACCCAACCACTCGCATGCGCCTCTGCAGCCATGCGCCCAAATCTGCATGCGCCTCAAAAGCCATGCGCCCCAGACTTCTTTCTGATCCTGAAAGACAGGAGTTAAGTCACCACTGAAGCCTCGTATGCGCCTCAAAAGCCATGCGCCTAGAATGGTTCGTGACTCCTAAAGGTTACGAGCCAAAGTCTCCTCATGCGCCCAATCCTAGGCGCATCCTGCCAAATCATTCTTCCATCAAATCCGAAATCTCTGAGCCATGAGTCGACGACACGTGTCTTTTGACTCAGCTCACCCAAGATCTCAGCAACAGAAAGATCTTCTCTGCTACGTGCCGGCTCACAACAGCAGCATGAAGAATTCAACCCTTCGATCAGGGCACATCGTCCATGTGCCTCCATCAGCAATCACCACGTGGCGTCCCCGCGTCCAGTGCATCCTACATATGCGCACATGAGCAGCCAGCCTGCAAGACTATAAATAAGAAGGATCATTTCCTTCACACACACACACAGACAGCAACGAAGAAATGAACAAACACACCACCAGAGAGGCAGATACAGACATTCAACGTCTTTCTCCTCTCAGCAAGCTCCAGCACCCAGAGCAATCCACACCTTCAGAGATCCGATAACCATCGTCAGATCGTCAACAGAGTCAACGCATTACCACTCACTCCATCGGCACAAGGAACCCAGATAAACAAAAGGGTACTCCTAGGACTACATCTAAGTCCTATACTGTAACACTGTTCTGTTTGTATTGAAATTTGCAATAAAAGAATTTTAATGGCAAAAAATCCTCCGTTACTCAATAAAGTCTAATTTATTCTCGTCTGACACAATTCGAATCCCGTACTCGACTTTTCTAAAGTCGACGCACTTGGTGTATATGCCCAGCCCGACTTAGCCAATCGCGCTTACGCGAACAATCTTTTTGTTTTGTCAAAAACTGTTCTCCTATGTTTTGCAAAATAGATAGACTTATTGTATGGACATCCCGTAGGACATTTGAGAGAGAGCGCACCAACGATAACAACCTACAAAAGCAACAGAGTTTTGCAAAAACATCAAAGTTAAAAAATTCAATCGATAGTCCAAGGACGTAAAGCCGTGCTCTGATACCATTATGCCATGCCCCGCTCCCGTTGGAGCGATCGTCCTCGCTAAGGTGTGATGCTGCATGAGCCTAGATTGTGCTCGTGCAAGGCAGGTTCCATAACGGCCAATTTCAGCGGCTGCGACGGGGTCGTCGCACAGAAGTCCCATGGAGAGACATTAAATAATAGCAGCAGAAATTTGAATCAAAATATAAGTTATTCAAATAAGCTCTTTATTGATATTGAAACAAAGATTATAAAGGGCGCAAGGCCAAGAATACAAGTCTCTCAAGCTCACTTTTCTCTCATTACAAGTTCACTCTGCTCTCTCTCATCTCTCAATACAAGTCTCGAGCCATCGGATGCTTCGAAAGGCGACGGCCATACATTATGTCCCGTATAAGTCTTGGCTCCATACGGCCACACGCTTCGAATCGCCAAGGAACTGCATGCCTCGACGCATCCAAGCGAGCCACGCCACGAGCTTCTACCTGTGTCACGCCCCGCTCCCGTAGGAGCGATCGTCCTCGCTAAGACGTGATGCCGTATGGGCCTAGGTTGCGCCCGTGCAAGGTTAATCCCAGAAACGGCCGATTCGAGCTAGGCCACAGAGTCGTACAGAGTGTCCCCATTTGCAGCGGAAAGTGAATGAACACAAGTTGAAGCGAGTTCAAATTCTTTATTGATATTCAAGAGGTTTACAAGCGGCACTAGGCCGATATTATAAATCGCTCAAGCTCTCTCTCTCTGAAATATGAAAGGCATGCCAAGTGGCTTACAACATGGAATGATTCATGGCGATGTTCCGATACATTATGTCCTGTATAGGTGCTACAGCTTTTTACAACATCCCAAGGCCCCGGATTTTGGCTCCGTGCCTTAACACGTTCGATGGAAGCTCCGCACCCGCCAGCGTCTCCTGTATCTTGCAAGCAGACTGTGGGGTTATCAGTACATTGTTATGCACTGGTGGGAAGGCTAGCTCGCCCACAATGCTATCATTACCAAACATGTTCCATTTAATTTTGTGTATCTCTATCATTCATTGTCTTTCTAATCTTGCCTTAGGATCATTTTTATGGCATATCTCATAGCCTATCTCGTGTTGTCGAATACAAGTGTCGTATGGAAATACATGTACGACTTACCCATACTTACCGTCCGGCCTTTCCTGTCCAACGTAAACCAAGTTAGTCAACAATTCATATGAAATAACTTAACGTAGTTCATGTAAGCATTCAATGTCAAGTGTGTGTCCTTGCCTCGGGTTCTAGCACATCGTAAGCACATTTTCTAACTCGTTTGCTCGAAATACTCTTGATCGTTTTGTGTATTATATACAGAACTATTCAAAAAGTGCTTTGTACAGTTACTTAGACTACTTTGATTTCAATGCAAGGACTTGTACGTGGATTGCCACCAGCAAATCCCTCTTAAATCTATATGCACCGGTCGCTAGCATTACAAGCCATTTTAGACACATCCCAGCATGGTATTTCTCAACTAGCGTAGGGTGAGGACTGGCACACACCCCGTTAGTCTCTTGAAATACCTCTGCACTTACGTCCCCCGGGTGGCCGAGTCCGCACCCAGGCAGCCCGTAAGTGTAGTGCCCCATCCCGCAAAGTCAATCGGAGGAATCGAAATGCCGACGGTGTTCGGCCTTAGCCTTGCAACGGCTGTGCGAAGGCTTGCTCGGTCAAGACGATCGCTCGCTCAGGTGGGGTAGTTTCGGTGAACTTGCCTCATCCTTGCCTTCACATAATAAAATGCATGTTTTTAACTTGCACAATAGGCTTGATAATAAAAGAGACGAATCCACATAGCTAAGAGAATAATCCTGTCGGGTCGAAATGAGTTAGAACATGGAAAACGTCCCACGGTAGGCTTAGAGTTGGTACATGGCGTATTTTGAAAATGACACTCGGTCCTTCGTCCCATGGCTTGGGAGAAGGAAAGTTGGTCTTTGACACAAAACTATGAACTTGCCTAAGTCGTAGGCGTCGCCCGCATAAACGCTTGATAAAGTGTGCACGGTTCCACTACGCAAGGCTTGGCATAGCCTTTGCTCGTTCTTCGGGTTAAGTTGTAGGCTTGAGTAAGTTAGGCAAAGTTATGCCGGTCGACCTAAGTCATTCCAAGTGCTGTCCCGCTCATTCTGCGGTTGTCAAGTTAAATAGTCCCACGATCCGAAGGCCCGTCATATGAAGTATGACTTGGGCGATAGCATTGCGTAGAACACGAGTCGGTTTAAGGCACGAGCCACGGTTGGTTTAGTGGAAAGTTAGCCATGGTCTGTTGGTACTTAAGGAATACGTTATGTTCAAGTTAAGTTGGAAGGCAAGGCAGTAGCTGTTTCCTGAGTTCAAAGAATGTTCAGTCTAAGCGATGGTTAGTCGCCGAGAGGAAATATGTCGGGACTGTGGTTCAGTCGCCGAGGCAACCCTGGTTTGGGCTCCACAAAGGAAGTATGAAAAGAGTAAAGCAAAGTAGCTAAATGATGATGATGAGACCATGCATTACGTTAAGTCTAGAAGTTAGCGTAGGCGCGTGGTCATGGACAACTTGTCGACAAAGGCGATGGTTTCTTCGAGCGGCAGCCCTGGGCCATGGGCACCGACTCGGCCTAGGAAGAAACAGGTTATAGCCGAGCTGGGTAATAGGTAATCGGTAGGTTGGGGACTTGCATCGAGGATCGCAACCGGCGGTGCAAGGGTCCCGAATGCCAGGCTATGTCCACGATGGCTAGTTAATGCCAGTGACCTTTCATATAGATGTATCGGCACGCGCGGCAATCCGCGTGTGTGTCTTTGGATTGAGTTGAGTTGGATATGTATGAAGTTAGAGAACACAAGGTCTGGGCCAAAGATTTGGCTATAACGAAGGCGGCGTGCTTCGATACGAGATGTGGCGTCGAGTGTTAAGTTGTTGGCATAGAGTTGCATGAGTTAGGCTTGAGCTGTTGCGAGTTAAGTCGAGAAGGGCCGTAGGGCAAGTTGTGTGAAGTTACGTTGAGTTGCTGGGCACGACCTCGAAATATGAGGCACGGCCGCGTTGTCACAATATAAGTGTAGGCAAGACTAAGCGAGGAGGCGCTGCCTCGAAAATATTGAAGCACGAATCGAGTTATGGCACGACCGAGTCGTTACGTCCCAGAGTTTGGCACAAAAGACAAGTATAAGTCGATGCGTCGACAATACAAGCACGAGAAAGATCTAGAGGCAAGAAAATGGAGTCTTTCGTGTAGTTGCATCTCTGATTATGGCCGTAAGGCAAACACGACTTGATAGGTTAACGTTATTGGCACGACAAGGGTCTAAGGCAAAAGTATGAGTTAACGTCGTTGTGCAAGCACGGGATGGTCCTTAGACACAAGTATGCAAAGGCGTCGGTCCTAAAACTGATCCTAAGACAAGAATAGAAAGACAATCGTAAAAAGGGTTTATGTTGCACAAAGTCAAATGAAACGTGTTGGTTTTGTATGGGTGGGCGAGTAGCTCACTCCACCAGTTAGTTGAGTACTGACACCCACACAGTGTTTCATGTGCAGGCATAGGTAGAAGCTTGTGGCATGGAGCTCGCTTGGATGCGTCGAGGCACGGAGTTCCTTGGCGATTCGAAGCGTGCGGCCGCGTGGACTGAAGACTTATACAGGACATAATATATGGACATCGCCTTCCGAAGCTTCCGCTGGCTCAAGCATTGTAATCGAGAGATGAGAGAGAGCAGAGTGACTTGTAAACGAGAGAAAAGTGAGCACGAGAGACTTGTAATTTGGTCTTGCGCCCACAAATGTAATCTTGTATTCAATATCATTAAAGAGCTTCTTTTGAATGACTTGTGTTCACGCGTACTTGTTCTTAAATTCTGCTACATGTTTCAATATTTCTGCTTGGGACTTCCGTGCGACGACCCCGTCGCCGCCGATGTAATCGGCCGTTATGAAACTGCCTTGCACGAGCACAATCTAGGCTCGTGCGGCATCACGCCTTAGCGAGGAATATCGCTCCTACGGGAGCGGGACGTGACATAATGGTATCAGAGCACGGCTTTACGTCCTTGGACTTCATGTCGAATTTCTCAGTTTTGAAAGCTCGTCGTTGGAAAACAAGTGTGCGCTCTCTCTCGAATGTCCCTCGGCATGTCCATACAATAAGTCTAAATATTTTCAAAAGCTCGTACAAGCGTTCAACCAAACGCATCGATAGGCGAAGGCCTTTGTGCCGAACGATGTTAAACATGACTCGATAGAAAACACATGCTAAGTTAACATGTCGCACGCGTGCCTGACTAGTCCTGCGTTGACCCTAGTAATTGAGCGTACAAACTCGAATATAGTCCACACAGGATAGGCATGCACACGGCCTTTTGGCTAAGTTGCATCGTATATCGCGCACCTCGACTTTTGGTGCAATCGAGTTGCGAGCGATGTCAAGTATCGCTCGGTCGGAAACGAAGATGCACTTAGAGTGTGTATCGATAGGAACGCTATCAAATTAACGCTTAGGCGTACACGAAGGATTGACTTGGATTTCGAGGAAACAGTACGAATAACTTAGTACGTCGATGCGACGTGAGCGATTACGCTAGGGATTCGTCGAACGAATCCGAAGGATGTCTTAGAGAATGATGCGGACGTGATTATGGACTAGATCGGGTGGCTCAAATCTGAGTGGTGTATGGTTTGTATAGGAAATCACTCGAGCAGATATTAAGGATTACGAGTATGTTGACGAGGCGATGCGATCGCGCAAAGCCTTAGAGCGCGTCATGCTTAGTTGATCGTGACTTCGAATGTTCCGAACGAGATGTCATTCGGACAAATTATGAATGAGCAACGCAAGTTGGAAAACGACTTGGAACGATGAATGAAAATAAATGGTCTTGATCGAGAAAACTTAGAGGATCGCGCGTACGATATCGGATTGATGCAAATAAAATGTGACTTGAGTTTCGATCAACGATCTTGAAACAAGCTTGAGGAATAGTGATCGAACTTGTTCTTGAATATCGAGAAAATTGTGGTATATCCAGTTCGGACAATTGCATCACTCGCACGACTCAAAATTAGTTGCAAAGGAAGATCGTCAGGTTACGCATATCATCGATGGTATTGAGGCGTATCAAAGATCGATATGCGATAACTCGGGGGTACTCTGACTCGACGAATGGCGATCGTGCAAATGTCATTGTTTCGATGGATGCTATACTCGGGATATTGAAATTTGTCGAGGAAAAGATAAACTTGGCTCAAGGATTTTCTAGTTGAATGAATGACGGTCAGACTATCGAACTTGGATTGGATAAAAATGATATGTTTGGATTTGCTTCGTCGATAACCACAACTTTGACATTCTTGTCTTATGCGAGCGCAACTCCAGCCTCGCACATGCGTCGCGCCGATTTGAGAGAATCACTCCGCGTGAGCGCTAGTATGGTGATTCATATAGCGGGAGTGATTGAACTTGGTTGGCGTGGCAATCTGATTGCTTCGGCTTGTGGTTTGACGCGAAGGTGGACTCGAGAATGACTTTGTTTAATTAATGAATCGAAATTAAGGATCGCATAGGTCCAATCCGCGTATCGAGAATGAACGAGTCTAGACTCAAACAAGAGTTACGCCCCGATGAGAATGATTATTCCGCGGGAGCGTTACATGGTGATTCATGAGCCGTCGTGGATAATCGGACTCGCGTGAGATTGGGGCGCAACATATTGTTGACCTAGATGACCTCGTAATCGAATACATGAATTGGTTATAGTTGGTAATTTGAATGGATTCGAATTCGCGCAACGAATGCATTGATGCGAATAGGTGATCGTGCTCGATGTTTAGAAATCTGAGTGACACGAGCTTGGGTAGGAAACCCCGTACTACCGACTTTGGTTTGGCCCTAGGATTAGGGTCAGTGTTGGCATTATTGTTGGAGAACTATGATTCCAATCCTGATATTGACTTAGCCTCGAAAAGATTGGCCTAGCGGTTAGGCGAGATGTCCTGTTTCATGAGTTGTAATCAAAAGATTGATCTTGAGGATTGGTTTGAAAGGATAGCATGAATCACGAACATGGGAAACCCTGCTCACGAGACTCGGCTGACATGCATATATTTCAGGGACGCCTGGGTATGTGCACGAGGCGACTCGAGTGAGAATGACAAAATCTCTATCATACGGCTTAGCTGAATGCATGTATTTTGGGGACGCTTGGAATGCGTGCACGATCCAACCAAGTGATACAATGAGTTCAAGCAAGACTTGAAAATGGGAGAGTGCCGAGATCTTGAAATTATGTTAACAAAAGGATTGATAGTCGTACGAGCGTGGCTCGGAATCGAAGAAATACGTAGGCAAAGTGTATACGATAAGTACTGGCGTACCTGCACGACTGCGATAGTCCCGTGTCTAGGTACGATTAAGTCTTGGCCATAGAAATGGTAGGATGGCTTGCCTTCAGGAAAGTCTCGAGGACAAGACTTGTTCTGAGTGGTGTATGTTGTAGTGCCCCGTCCCACAAAGTCAATCGGAGGAATCGAAACGTCGACGGTGTTCGGCCTTAGCCTTGCAACGGCTGTTCGAAGGCTCGCTCGGTCAAGACGATCGCTCGCTCAGGTGGGGTAGTTGTCACGACCCGCACCCTAGAGTAAGGGCACGAGACATGGGTACGTCCAGCCTACGCCGTAGTGTCGGCGGTAGAACGCTGTCCTAGGTCAAACATCTAACAATATAAAGGTACCTGTACAGTATATACTCTCTGAATGGAGTTGACATAGCAGATACAGTCTCAATCACAACTAAGGTAGAGCGAGATAAAAGATAGGTAAAACATGAAATCCAAAAGAGATACAACAGATAGAAGTCTAAGTGTCTAAGATAGACAAACCCAGAAAATATCTCAAAGCTCAATACAGTAATCCATAGAATAAATATAACTCAATACAACTAAAATAACTAACTATACAACCTCTACTGTGTCTCCTCTAGGCTAGCAGGCAACCTCCAGGCTATCTGTAAAATTTATCAACAGGTCCAGTCACGACAGGAACGAGCACAATCTCATCTAGAAAATCCAAGTAAATGACAGAGAACTATAAAGCAGTTATAGATGTTTCACTTAACAAAAAATGCCAAACAAAAGTTAGATTTTGAAAATAAAACGAGAAAAAGTACGAGAAGTATAAATTTGATTTTGGGAAAGTATTGCTATGGAAGTCTGATCTGTAAATGATCACTTTGTTCCTTGGACCATATGATGATGATGAAGATCACTGCTTGAAGTAGAACAACTTGGAAGAACTAAGTCACCAGAAAGGTATCGACGCACTTGGGCACTGATGGCGAGGCCGAATGCTTTCCTGCTTTGCTTCACTCTGTTCTGAAAGAAAAGTTGAAGAAGAATGCTCTGGAGAATCAAAATCTCAAAGTTCTGATCTCTGTATTCTCTCTTGTCTCTCTGTGTGTCTTATGAGAAAAATAAGTCTATTTATAGACTTGGGCTATGGTGCGTAAAAACTCAGCAAAAGTTCTGCCTTTACGCTAACAACCGCCACCCACGATCAAAGTCATCCTCTGTATACGTTAACACGTGTCCCATCAATTCAGTAAGAATAGGATGCACGTACACACGCTCTTCAGGATGTGTGGCATAAAAGCTATGTAGGCAAACCACGTTCCAAATTGATCAGAAAGAACAGGGCGTAAAAATAGCCTCAATGTACTCTAAGCGTAAAGCAATAGATTGAGCGTAAAGTAGCTTTGACGTAGACTTCCCGCGTAAAGTGGTTGTTAAATAACCTTGACCGTAAAAATAGCTCAAATAGACTTTACGCACACGTCAACTGTTGAGCGTAAAAGCTCGTATAGTCCTCGTACGTAAAAGAAGCCATAGTGTGAGCGTAAAGTAGCTCAATCCACATACTAAACGACAATATTGGTCTCTGTATAAAACAAATTCCTTTGAATTCTGTGATATATGCCATCATTAATATCTTCATGTCAGAGTTTGCATTAAATGCAAGACTTGACAGCTTTGTCCAGCGTAAAAGTGGCTAGCTTGTCCTGGGCATAAAATGATGGGTGTTGACCCGAGAGTAAAGTAACCAGCCTGCTTCAGGCGTAAAGTGATTAGCCTCTCCTTGGCATAAAGGGGATCAATTTGAGTAGACTGATCTATCACTTTGACCCTTCTTGTGAAGCACTTTTTACGCTCCTACAAGACCCCCTTCAAAGTTTTCAAATATCTCCAAAATTTGAAACACTTTGAACAGAAGCGTAAAAATTGAGATTTGACCAGTCAACGTAAAATTTGTGATACGCAATAGCCATCTGCGTAAAAGTGGGGATATCCAACAGTCGGTTTTGAATCTCTCTATAAATTGGGTTCTTCGGGGAGAGAGAGGATTTTACTTTGTTTCCTTGCTCTCGAATCCCTTTGCCTTCTTCTTCTTTCTTCGAAACTCTGATCTGATGGCTTCTAAGAAATCATCCGCCACCGGTAGCAAGGGGAAGAAACCTGCCATTGATTCGTCATCGGCTGATCATATAAAAACCCCTGTTCGATCATCAACACCACACCGACAACCCAACCCGACCGTAGCTCCGCCTATGACGGGTAAAACTCTTTTCTCTGGCTGAAAAAAACAAATCCGTCGAGGAAGAAGAAGATAGCCCAAACTTTCAGCTTTTTACGTCCACGTTGTACGTGTTAGCGTAAAAGATAGAAATAATACGCCCACGTCATACGTATCAGCGTAAAATTTGAATTACGCTCACAATTAATGTGCTAGCGTAAAAACTTAACTACGCTCATGTTCATATATGCCAGCGTAAAAAGTTATATTATGCTCATATTACTATGTTGTAGCGTAAACTTCATCAGTCACTGAGAGACTTTGTAAAACAAAGACTTCATAAACTTTTGTCAACTTTTAATAAGCGTAAAAGTCAATGTCTTTAATCAAAAAAACTTCGAACTAACTTGATCTCTTTTGTCCTTCTGTCAGTGGATTTGCAAGCTCACCCTCTTGAAGAAGTTTTCGGCTCCTCTGTTGGCATGTTGGGTTCAAATTATCTGGAGTATCTGTCTCATGTCCAATTTCCCCAATCAAACCCTAATTACCCTGAAGAGAGGGCGCAGTTGATAGCAGCTCAAGGGGATAGGATGTTGCTATCCATGATAAATGGAGAAGTACTGATGTCACTGGATAATCAAACTTTCCTGAAACCAGCTTTCTTATTTGGAGATGCGATAGATTACAAATCACAGACTCATCCCAAAAAAGAAGCTTGGGTATTTAAATCTGGAGAAAGGGTAATGTATCTTCCTGATATGGACAGGGATTACCCTATATCCACTTTTGTCCATGCAAGCCACCGCCGTCAAATGCTGTGGAATTTGACTCCTAATAGCTATGGTAGACCTGGCAGAATCATCTTCAGAAGGGAGAGAGCAAATGACATGGTTTATCACATTAGCACTCCTTATGGTGGTGTTATTCCATTTTCTGGACTATTGCCTGGGTTTACATCGAGTGAAGATTCATCGCTCATCCAGCCGGTCCAGATTCCAATGTTCATAAATAGATTCATAAGGGAAGGAGTCTTATATCCTCAGACCAACCCTAGGCTGACAGGGTGGCTGACCCCTTATAGTAGTAACTGGATCCAGATCAGCAACTAGGTCATGAAAAACTTTGAAACAGAGTTGAACGATATCGGTTTGTATGAAGCAGTGGCTTCTACCAGTTATGGCATTCCACCGAATGGCAATCTGTTCTTGGCTTTATTGGGGTTGTATATGAGTTCGACAGGAACTTTCGCAACTCCGCATGGCGAGATGGGTCTGGCCCTTCATGAAATGCAGTTCATCTCGAAGTTGCCAATGGACGAGTTCCCCTATGAAGAATATATTCCCTCCAATCGGGAATTGGCAGAAATTCGGGAGAAGAATCCCAAACTGGTACAAGTTTATGAAGAACTCATGTGCCATTATCTGATTTGTACCAGTATGTATGAAACCGGATCACATCTGGCATATATTACAAAATAGACAACTTACCTATTTTATCATGAAAATAGAGTGTCTAAGACAGATAAGAGCAGGTTCCGAGAAGATAAGGCTCAGGTCATCAAGCCTTGCTCTATAATTTCTGCAAATTTAATTCAGGAATTGATGGTGTCGCAGAAAGCTCGCGACCGATATCTATCTACCAAAACTAGAGACATTCCTGCGGGGACTGAGGCTTTAAGCTACCCGAGGCAGGGTAGCCAAAAAATGTCGAAGAAGGCCTTATTGGCAGACTTCTTATCTTTATGGCTGCGCAGATGGGTCGTGCCAAGAATCAGCACTGTGGACCGGGTTCACCGCAACGTATTGTGGCCAGCGGTACGTCTGGTATTCAAGAACAGAATTAACCTGTTGTCGGCAATGGTGTGCCGAATAAACGCAGGTTTACGGATTTTTGGTGAGGAAATAATCAATAATGCTCCTCACAACTTTCCCAGGGTAGAGTTACCATTCACCTATCTGATAGGTTGGTTACTACACCATAATTGTAATTTGTTGCCACCGGGCCCTGAGGATGAAGCGAAGATTTTCCTTCAGAAATTTAGCAAATTTACGTGTAGAACTACCACGTTAGCAGACACCAGAGCAGCATTGAATTATTCGCACGGCTGGAACTTCTTCTGCACCAGACCACCAGTTCCGGCTGACTGCCTCGGTGTGCAATTTAAAGATAGAGTAGATAAATCGGCCTTATTGCCGAGATCTGTCTACCGATGGCTAGTATACATCAGACCCTCTCATATGATGTACAGGAATGAAGATAACTGTGCATTTGAGCCTTATCTTCCAAGTAGATTCGCTCGTCAGTTTGGATATGATCAACTTCATGTTGGCAATCCTTCCACTAGCTTCTATCATTATGGGAAGCTGATCAACGGTGTACGCGCATGGAGATATTTCGGAGCTGCATATACTGGCGCTAGATTCACCATATCTACAGCCACTAGTACAACTGAGCTACGTGTACTTCATACGTATGCTCGTTTCTATACGTCTATCCGTTCTTTTGAAGACGGTTATAGTATGCAAGGAAGTTTTCGGTAGGCTCAGGAGGGAAACGTTGAAGAACCTATCAGGATAGCCCCTGACATACCAGACAATACTGCCGTTATAGATGAATTTCTGGCAGTAATTCCCAGAGGAGCTGGGGAAGTAGCTGCGGGACCAATAATTATTGGAAAGCCCCGCAAACGAAAACAGAACACCGCTACCGCTCTCCGGTAAAGTCTCCAGAGAAGAAGAGAAAATCTACCACCAAAGGGCCTTCCAAACCAAGAGCCCACACTCCAGAAGAGGACATTTTGATTGAAGAAGATCCTCTCGTCGGTTCTTCCTCAGTCCATCCAGGAGAAGGATCTTCAGCCCCTCCACAGATGGTTGGATCAGGAGCTGTAACACTTTTGTCTCCTGGATGTCTTAGCACCTCACTCCATTTATCTTTGCCGTCCAAGGCATAAGTTACGGAGGGTACTACTACTGTATCCACTGCTGATCAAGATCGCATTCCATCAGACGAACCGGCTCTTGACTTTGAGGATGATGACTGGGATGGTGATTATGATACATATCTTGAAAAAAACACACATATTCCAAGTATTATACAAAACCTATACGGAATTATATATCATGATTTTGTATACTAACTTATTTTTGTTCATTTTGCAGATGTCATAATTGCACCAAAGCCTGTAGCTCCTCCTCCTCAAGAAGAAGAAATCTATGAAGAAAATGAGGAGTATGAAGAGGAAGCTTCTTCTTCAGAAAATGCAGATGCTGAAGAGGAGGGAGTGCAAAAACCTGAAATGGAGCCTCAAGAAGAACATCCTCCATCACTTGAGGCACAACAAGCACAATCTGAATTGTCTTCTCTTGCTGAGGACCAGCACAAAGAGAAGACTAGAGTCGACCCCACTGTAGGTGATGATGGGACTACTGGAGGAGACCCAGACTTGAACAAAGAATCAGCTGTAGAAAGTTTTACCACAACTGAAACAGTGGAAAATCCTGTGGAGCAATCAATTGAAGAAAATGTTGGAGGCATGCTTGAACTTCCAACAGAAACTGAGGAAATAATAACATCCTCTACTGTCGTCACTGATCCAGTACCAGTTTCTGACAAGCCAATGCCAGAATCTGAACCAGCTCCTGTAGTTGTCACCACATCCACTAACATTACTAATGCCAGAACTCCAGAAACGGCTGGAGTGACAAATATTGAAGACGTTGCTGCTGAGGTCCCTGGAAACCAGATAGTAGTAACGTCACCAGCTCCACCCCCGTCTGTTGTTACACCGATTGGAGATATAATCCCTGAAGCTTCTAGGGATCAATTGGCTATAACGGTAGTAGCAACCACGACTTCGTCTCATCCTACTGTTGCACCACCAACATCTGTTCCCGATTTCCGAGAAAGAGATCTGTTAGATATTGTTGCCACGCCAAGTTCCAGCACAGAAATGGATCTCCTCGTTGAGATTTATACTGACACCTTTTATAAGAGCCTGGCAATCATGATAACAATGGTCCTAAATAAGGGCCTCAATTATGAGACTCTGAAGACGGCAATGGCTTCGACCATCAAGAACGTTGCTTTGTTCAATGATATTGAGAGAGCTGCCGCATTGGAGAAAATTGTGGAGGACCTTGAACAGCCAACCAGAGAATATCTTAATCTGTCTAGTAAAACTGTTGAAAGTCTCATCGAGGAAGAATATGATGCCTTAACAGCTGATTATCTTGCTCGAGATTCCACCTATAATGAATCTCTCCATGAACATAGTCTGAAGGTTGCCAAAGAGAGGGCTTTTTTGGCTGGAATAAAGCCTGCCTTACATGGTCACAGAATAGCTTATGATGCTCTGAACATAGACATTCAGAACAAAAAATGATGAAATTCATGCAGTCGAGGCTGAATTAGCTCGCTTGAAGGCTGAAATGGAGAAGATGATCGAAGATCGAAATCTGCACCTCACCCAGAGCTCGATTTTAGAAGAGAAAGCCTTTGGAGCTGAATCGACTATCAGGGCCCTTGATGAAGCCAAAGAGGGTCTGATAACTACCTTCGCCAAACTTTCTTGTATTTGCACCCCTGAGGCTCGACGTGCTGAGGCTACCAAGAAAGTCATGAGCTCTCGTGGTAAGCGGCTAGAAGAGCTACAGAAGTTACTTCAAGACATTTTTGCTCCACCTTGAAAGAGCTCCTTGTAATCTTTTCTTTTATCCATTTTGCAATGTTTCCAAGATGAATGAAATATATATTTTATGATCCTATCGTTTATTTGGAACAATAGGTATGAGATAGAAAATACTTATCAGAGGTTATAGGAACATGACAAGTCTTTCAAACTCAATGCATTATATCTATCCAGAGGTAATATGGACATGATAGATAATAAAATCTTGTTTTCTGTTTTTAGAGTATACAATACTATCAGAGGTAATATGGACATGATAGTATGTAAGAACTCATAGAAAAGTAGATTAATATCTATGCAGAGGTCAAATGGACATGACAGATAGGAAAAACAAGTAGGTTTTAATATTCATCCAGAGGTCTTGAGAACATGATAAATAATAAATCCAATTAATCGACTGATAAGATAGAAGATTAATTTCTGTTTACGAGTATACAATATTATCAGAGGTAATATGGACATGATAGCCTGTAAGAACTTATGATAGAAAAGCAATTAGATTTGACATTTATTCAGAGGTCTTGATAACATGATAAATAACAAATCTAAATTCATATACCAACTGGTAAGATAAAAGAAAGAGATGAGTAATCAGCTTAACCAAACCTTGGTAGCTGGGGAATAAAAAGACAGGTGTCATTGAAGATATACTCCATTATTGATAAAAGAATGAATGAATTAATATATCTTTCAAGAAAGAAAATATCATCCTCAGGGATCATTCTCAAATGGTTCTGATTCATCATCGTCTTGAACCATATTGACTGAGAATATTTGCCCAGATTCACAATATGAGGAACGAGACATATCGGATTCGATGAATAGAATTTCTTCCGAATCTGATGATTGCGAAGAGTTAGAAGAGAATTCTTCTTGTATATCGTCATTAAACATGTGGGACGGATCATATCCCAACCCATGATGAGTCTTTTGGTAAAATGGATCACCACATAATGGTAGTCGTCTGCCCTTGCCCTGATTGAGACCTTGCATAGTCTTCAAATCATATCCCATATTCTGGATAATCTTGATAGATTGTTGACTATATTTGTCAATTCGGATTCTTCCTTTATCTTTATCCTTCAGATCATCTGTCTGAGTAACAGAGATATTTCTAGCCAGACCAAACACAATTTGACGCTTGTTTTTCTTATCAGACGAAACCACGAAATAGGATTCTTCGTGATGTCTGAAAGTTACACAAGCTTGTGATGAAGCGGCTACAGGAAGCAGATAGGGAGAAGATGTCAAGAACTTTTGAGCATAAGGTTCGACATCGACATGAGGAGGAAACGAATTCTCCTTATGATCAATGTATAAAGTTTCTTTCGGTTCTATGTTGTCTTTATATTGATGACTTTGATTATCAGAAGATAAAGTCATTCTCTCAATAAACTTGACAGCCATATACTCGAAAAGGAGATCTTCATTGATATCAAAAAGCACAGAATGATCGATATTTACATCATTTACAATCTGATTGCTACGCTTTGGATTAATCAACAGTGGACCATCATCCGTCTTCTGCGTAGATTTGCCAAGATTGACAATCAATGGTGATTCTGGATCATTCGTACAAGAAGTACGCCCTTTGACCTTGATCATAAAAGGTTGAACTTGGCTCTTAGCAGGAATATTTATTGATCCCTCAGATGAAGTTTGAGTTCTTCCTTTAACCTTGATTATCAAAGGTTGATCATTGACAGATTGGGATTGGATTCGTCCCTTGACTATGATCTTCAAAGGTTGCTCCTCTGGCGGATCTTCATTAATAGACTGATCCTTAGATGATGATTGATCTTCGGCCATGTCTGATATCTCTTTCACATGCTCTTGTTTATAAACCTTGAATCAGAGAAGTAGGCTTTGACACCCTTGAACGGATTAATATCAACAAACTCAGTTTTCACAACTCCTTGGGAGTTCACATACTTGAAACATTGGTGAAGAGTTGAAGGCACAATATTGTGCTCATGAATCCACGATCTTCCAAGAAGAATATTGTAGGATACGTCCGAGTTGATATCATAGAAAGTTACCATAGTTCGAAGATCACCAATCTGAATCTGCAGACGAATCTTCCCCAGTGGTTTGCTCTTGCCAGAGTTAAAACCGACTATCATAGTACTAGTGTAAGTCAGCTCACTAGTAGGAATCCTCAGGGGTCTTAGCATACTCTGAAGAATTATACTAATTGAAGACCCATGATCAATGTAAATCCTATCAATTTCAGTGGATCCGATATATCCAGTGTAGCATAGAGGCCTATCATGCTTGTTGTGTTTCAATAGCATATCCTCTTGTGTAAAGGTGATGTTGGGAATTGCTTCCATCATACTATGACATTGCGGACATGACACTGGTATATTATCAGGAGTCTTGAGTTGAGCCAAGCATGAATCTGCTTGAAGTAAAGCTTTGCTCAAAGTCTCTCTGCTTTCTCTGAAAAGGCGAAGCAGTTCAAATATAGATAGTCTAGCCGGAGTATTGGCTAACTGAGCTAGAATGTCAAACTTGTAAGGCTTCATCACCACCCCCTGATTGGAAGCAGACTTCAATGGGATATCAAAGCGTACTGCCTTCTGTTTTCCCTTTTCAACCACAGACGGTTTAACAGGAACAGGAGAAGGTTGAACTGGTAGAGTTTCCACTACATCTTCTGCTTCTTTGGAGGATCCCTCATAGTCTTTGTGGTACTCTTTTCCAGATCTTGTACCAGCAAAAGTTTCTTCTTCAGACTCAGGAGAAGAAAGTACCATATTACAGGATTTAGTCTTTCTTTCCTTAGCCTTCTTCTTGTGAGGGTTGTTACGAGGAACTTCAGAACCCAATCCAGCAGTGGAATTCTGATTTTGAATTTGTAAAGGAAGACGTATTCTTTTATCATAATTCAAACCTTCTGCCTTTTGAAAGTCGTAACCCATCTTCCTCATGAGAAGGACAGATTGCTGACTATACAAGTGGATAGGCAGTGAACTTTGGACAGGTGTTTCAGCACAGGAAGAGGAAGAAACCTCTGCAACTACAGGAGAATGAAGCATAGACGTCTCTGTAGTTAAGGGAGGAGAAGGATTCAGGATACGAGGAGAAATCCCTGTTGGAGCTTTTTATAAGCAGCAAAGACTTGTTGTGCCCGGTATAAAGGAACACTATTCATAGCTAGCCACTGCTGATGAGTAAGCTTGAGCTTGGTAGGAGGAGCTAGACTTGGAGGACAGATGTTTAGTCCTTTCAGTCTATCTTCTAGAGGAAGGTCATCCCATAGATGATCCAAGTCATCAGGATTTAGAATAACATGAGAAATCATGTTGCAAGTTTTGACTTTCTTACCTTTCTTGGATTTTAAAGTTTTACCTTCATTTTCCAACTCAGGTACTAAGTCAGGATGTACCCACATGATTTCACCATTCTTCAATGTGAGCGACAGCAATCCTGTATTTTCTTTCCTGGCAGGAGGGATATTCATGATCTTCATCGTCGCCTTCGGAATTGGAATAATTCCATCTGGGACTTGCTGTGGAAGAAAATCCCCGAACTGAAGAGAAACCATATTAGTCGTAACCGTATGGTTATCATTGGTTAAAGCGATAGCGCCACCATTTATCAGCTCTTAGATCTTCTTTTTCAAGACATAGCAAGCACTGGTAGGATAATTAATATATCTATGATAGATACAATATTTGGAATTGTTAGTTAGATTCACCTCATTAGGCCTTTTTGGCTCTGGAATCTGAAGTTTACCACTTTTCACCAGACATTGAAATATTCCTGGGATATCTCTTTCGTCAAAAGAGTATTCTTCCTTTGGCCTGGAATATTCCTGATTATTTGGCGTCATTTTGTTCTTAGAAAGATTGACCATAAGAGTATCTTTTCCTTTCACATTATGATTGCCAGGATTATTACCAGGATTACTTTTCTTCCCTTTATCTTCTGAAGCGAAAATCATCCCGTGTTCACGAGCCAACCTACCATTGGTCTCGGCAGAAACTGCTGCTATGATAAACGAAGTCCAATCTATGAATTGGGAACCTGTGAAGACAGCAATGGATGGTCGCAGATTCATCTTGCATGTATCAATCAATGCTGAATCTGGCATACCAGGAGGCATCTTTAGAGTAGCCTGTCGGAAACGTTCAATGAACATCCGAGTATCTTCTTTCTCCTTTTGTTTGATTTCTATCAAGGAGGATATATTCATGTCCATACCTCCTTCATAGAAGCGGGAGAGAAACATTGCCTTGAATTCGTCAAAAGACGAAATAGAGTTATCGGGTAAACTACGATACCAGTCGTAAGCTGAACCCGTCAGGCACCCGATGAACACTCGAGTGAGAAAAGCATCATTTTTCTGCAAGTGTACAGTCATAATATCAAAATAATTGATATATTGACTGGGAGATGCTTTTCCATCGAATAAAACCATGGATTGTGGCTTGAACTTCGGTGGAAAGGGTATATCATTCCAATGAGGAGAATAAGGTTGCTTAATCCTAACCTCTGGAGCTGATCTTTGTGCTTCAAAACTTCAAACTGTGCTTTGAGTTCACGCACTGCTTGAATGGCTTCACTGGTTTGAGGAAGCACATTTGATTGAATAGTCGTTGGATGTAACGTAACCCCCACTATAGGTGGTACATCTTCTGGAATGATAGGATCTGGAGATGCAGAATTTTGATTAACAACAGGCTCTTGAATATTCAAAGGTATATCAGTCCCTTGACTATCTTGAGTTTGTGCTGCTACTGGTACCGGAGTTATTACTCTTGGTTGAGCAGTTTGCTGATTCAAAATTATCTGATGCATGCTTTGTACCATGTTAAGCATGTCTTTCAATGATTGCTCCACGGCAGTGAGACGTTGTTCCGTATTAGCAGATGACGTCTCTGGTTCATCTCCAACAGCGTAAATTCAACCTCTCTTGAAGATATAGAGGGATTAGTATAGAAGTATGAATCCACACTATCGGTATCAGACTCAAAAGATTGAGTACCCTCAGCTTCTGAATCAGAAGTCTGCAATTGTCTTTGTCTTCTTGATCGAGTATTCTGATATACTCCTTCAAAGGAATCAAGAAGCATGTTGAACTGTTGTTGACCTGGGGTTTGGGACATATTCCGTCTTGGATGTCGTCCTCTGTTAGTATGAGATGCCATGTTGACTGACACATATGACAGCTCATGTTCTTGGTCTTCAGCTTGATGTTGAGGCGAGTTAAAACTTAAACGATCAAAAACTGACCGTTTTGAAGCTGAACAACAACAGTTGATCACAACCTGGTGATATTCACAATGATGTTTTTCTTGGGGGAATATTACCGGAGATTGTCTGTTCTTACGTTTTTGCATTAGCAATTCACGTAAATCAGAAGGAACAGATGGAGTATTCTTCTTTATTACATTTGGGGTAGAAAAACGTTTAGTCCCTTGTATATAAAGAAGATTACTGGCTGCATTCGCAGAACCAAACTGTATATTTTTACGCGTTTGGAGTTGTGTGCGTAAATCTTGAGATTTAGCACGAAGGACTCCATTTTTATGGCGTATAATTTGTAAGTTTGGTACTTTGCGTAAAGCAGTATAAGAAGGTTGTTGGTATAGGACAGAAGCTTTACCAACGACATTTTTATGCTGCACACGTTTAGGTACATTCACATTAGATGTGCAAACATCGTTATAAATTTTATCTATACTGTCAAAGACAGGAGACTTACCTTTACGCGTGGAGCGTAAAAATTGATTATCTACCACATCACAGACGGGAGATTTTGCTTTACGCGAGGAGCGTAATTTATTTGGGCCTACCACGTCACCGACGGGAGACTGATTCTTACACTCAGAAGCATAAACTTTAGAGTCTGCCCCATTACGAATGGGAGATTCATTCTTATGTACTGAGCGTAAAATTTGGTTCTTATCCGCTGAGCGTAAAACTTGATTCTTATGCAGTGGGCGTGAAACCTGATTATCTTCACCGTTACAAACGGGAGATAAATCGTCACACTTTGAGTGCAACTCTGAAGTAAGGACTGCCTCGTTACGAACGGGAGCCCCTACGACAGGAGTGGGAAGAATTCCCTTGTCATCAGAAGCAACAGAGAGATCAGAAACCACTTTGGATTTGGGAATCCAAACTTTTAGTGCTTTGCGAGACTTTTGAACATTGGAGTGGCGAGAACCACCCCCAGTTCGGAGCATTTCTTCATAGGCAGTCTGGTGGAAGTGCACAACCAGAGTCTTCTTGGTCGAACCGACTAAAACATCATCATATTGAGCAATCGCCTCCTCGTTAGAGGAGAAGGTCATCCCCAGCAGAGTCGCCATTTTGTTTCACTTAACAAAAAATGCCAAACAAAAGTTGGATTTTGAAAATAAAATGAGAGAAAGTACAAGAAGTACAAATTTGATTATGGAAAAGTATTGCTATAGAAGTCTGATCTGTAAATGATCACTTTGTTCCTTGGACCATATGATGATGATGAAGATCACTGCTTGAAGTAGAACAACTTGGAAGAACTAAGTCACCAGAAAGGTATCGACGCACTTAGGCACTGATGGCGAGGCCGAATGCTTTCCTGCTTTGCTTCACTCTGTTCTGAAAGAAAAGTTGAAAAAGAATGCTCTGGAGAATCAAAATCTTGAAGTTCTGATCTCTGTATTCTCTCCTGTCTCTCTGTGTATCTTATGAGAGAAATAAGTCTATTTATAGACTTGGGCTCTGGTGCGTAAAAACTCAGCAAAAGTTTCGCCTTTACGCTAACAACCGCTGTCACGACCCGCACCCACCGTGAGGGTACGAGTACGTAACAACGCCCAGCCTATGCCGCAGTGTCGGCGGTAGAACGCTGTTCTAGGTCATGAACTATAACTAGCATAATATGAATACTCTCCATAAGGAGGCCAACACAGAGGTACAACTCAATCACAATCTAAGGTAGAATGATAAAGATAGATAAACATAAAATCCAAAAGAGATACAGGAGATAGGAGTCTAAGTGTCTAAGATACAAACTCAGAATACATCTCAAAACCCAAATACAGTAATCCATAAATACAACTCAAGATGACTGAAAATAAACTATAAGCAAAAAACCCTAGCTATCTATGCAACCTCTACTGTCTCCTCTAGTCTAGCAGGCAACCTCCAGGCTATCTGTAAAATTTATCAACAGGTCCAGTCAGGACAGGAGCAAGTACATTACATCTCAACAAATCATAGCAGGTTAGAAAATATAACATGCAGTAGAGTAAAATACAGGATCTGAAGAAATACAGTATGTAAATAAGAGAGAGAACTGTAACAGAAATATCTACTATAAATAGAGAACTAACAGTGGCTAGTGAGTCAGAGTACGAGATAGCACATGTGAACAGGACAGATTTGCACAGGATATCGAGGTGCACAGGATCTACACTACAATGGAATTGTTCACACAACTACTAGCACTCCTCCGTATCCCCAATCAATACACAAGGATCTAAACAGGTTATGTTATTGCACAGGATATCACATGGGGGCCCATATAGGGTGCACATGATAGTATACATGGGGGTTCCGTGAACATGAGAGTACAAGATTCACAGGAGTGCACATGTAATGAAAGCACAGGAGTACACGATGAAAGTGAAACGCACATGACACAATGTACCCGATGCTCCCGAGGGGGATAACATCGCATAAGAAGATCCATATAGTACTAATCCGTGATAATGTCGTGACAACATCAAGTATAGTAATCTAAAGCAGGAATATAATTCTAAGCAGGATATGAAATGATCAGAGAATGTACTCGCCTGATATCTGAATGTCCAAGGTAAAGATACTGTCCGAGGAGAGGTGTCTGGCTCCTAATTAGAACAGCACGAGTCACAACATGTCCAGAAGGGTAATATAAAGCACTACAATGCATTCTACATGAATCTAGGTCAAACTAGGCCAAAGTCAACCCTTGGTCAACTCTGGTCAACTGCACTAGTCAACTAGGTCAAACTAGGTCATGTCCTAACCCAACAAGTCTTACTAGGCTTAACCAAGACTATCCTAGCAAGCACACATCAATACAAGGCTATACAAGCCAACATACACCCAACTCTATATAGCATGCAATTATTCAATACTCAAATAGGCAAGAATTCACATTGGATATACACTAGGTAATCTATTACTTTAAGCTATATATGTCTACACATATATACACATGCATATATTGGTATTCAACATTAGGTCTATAATCATGGCATTTCAAATAGTTATATAAACTTATATATTACAACACAATATGCTAACATATATATAATATACATACATAGCTAAGTTAACTATATTCATAAATACTTATTTAAGAGGCTATGTGTGTGTATATGAACATGGCAAAGGGGCAAGTGAGGGTTAAATGGGCATACATAGTGTATACATATCAAAGAGTGTCAAAGTGTAAGTGAACAAAGTGTCAAGTGTGATAGTATCAACATAGTATAAGGGGTACATGAGGTAATATAGGATTTGTGTTAGCATAGAACATTACATCTCATTAACTTGTATATTGCATACATTACATCTATTATTACATTACATTCATGCTTGCATTCATTTATCATTCATTTATTCTTTTGCACCACTATATGCACCATACATTACATACTATGGAACCTACATATTCATTACAAGCCATACTTATACATGCTTACATTAGATAGGATACTTATACCTCATACATCATTTATTTAAACATTTACTCATGCTTGCATTCTCTATTTAATTACATAATATATATACATTAACATGGGTTAAAATCAAATAGAACATTATAATACATAAGGGTGCACAAAATGTATATGCCGAATAGTAACTCCTACTAATAATCAATACTGTACCATCTCAGCATGAATTAAAATCTAGGATTAAAGTATGTTATAGATCTATGTGTTAGCTTTCCGAAACTTCAAACGGATCGCGTTTTCGTTTCCGAAAACTCCCGGAATCGCGAAAACACCGAGAACGCGTTTGTCTTTCGTACAGCTGACACTCAAATAAATCTCCAGAAAGTTACAGAAAGAATTAGGCCTATTAATACATGTTTTTGGAAAGCTAACTTCAATACGCTTCTTTTAAAAAAAATGGGAGATTAAACCGAGTTTTGATCTAGAAGTTATGATATTTCTAAGTTAGGACTGAAATTAAAAACGTGGATAAAAATCATGACGGATTTGGGTAGTTTGAGCCAAAAGAATACACAATATATATCCTAATTATCCACAACAATAATAGCAATAATAATATGAGAAACCACACTCACAAACTTGATTATATAATCATCATGAACCATTTATTACATATATAAATATAGATACACTCTCATTACAATATATATATATATATATATATATATATATATATATATATATATATATATATATATATATATATATATATATATATATAAATCTATATATGTAACATGAACACATCCACAACACAAAGGACACTCCTATGACCTCCAAATGGACACAAAATGGACACAAATGGAGATACAATCATGGGGTCATTCCTATGGGTTCAAAATAGACCTATATGCATGAGGAAATGAAAAGGAGAAGGGATTTATACCTCCCGGTAGATCGAATCGAAGAAAAACCTTCCCGGAGCGACACCGACACGTAGAGATTCCATAAGGACACGAACGAGCTCCGAATCCTCCCAAACTTGGGTAGCTTCCTCCTTGGCTAGAATGGAGAAGGAAAGAAGAAGATTTGGTGGTGAAATGGAAGGATTTGGTGGAAAAATTGCTAGGGATTGCTCTCTAGGAATTTGGGGAAGAACAAGAGAGAGAAAAATAGATGGATAATGACAAATGGGAGGCTCAACCCTATCCTTATTGTGGCTGGCCATAAAGGTGGTTTTGTCCTATTAGGAAAAGTCCAAAAGCCCCTTCTAACCAATTCTATGAGTATTAGGAAAGGGCTAATTGGTTGGGGCTAAATTAGTCATTCTAAAGTCTCTAATCACACTAACCTTATCCATAATAATTAGTCTAACCTCTAACTAAAATATTTCTATCATATGGACTAAAATTAATATCATGTGGGCCATGCCTAACTAGTGTGTGGGTCCCACTAGAGTCAAACTACCCCCGGGTCCCCGTTTCAAGTCGGATTGAGTTGAAATTCGAACCTGACTCAAATAACCCCAAAACAATATCATAAATAATAAAATAATATCAAAATAATTCAAAGAGGTCAAATGCAAAAAAAATATTCTTAGGCCAAAAATGATATTAAAATATCATAATCACATGGTTAGGCTCTAGGTCAAACAGTCTCTAGGGTTTCACTAGCAAAACGTCAAAACCACAAGTCCTTGATTTAAATAATTTTAAAATAATTTAAAATCACCAAAAATCATATCATGAATTAAATATCATTATTAAAATAATTATAAACACGAAATTTCAAAATTACCCTCATTTGGAAAACTGGGTGCTACAACCGCCACCCACGATCAAAGTCATCCTCTGTATACGTTGACACGTGTCCCATCAATTCAGTAAGAATAGGATGCACGTACACACGTTCTTCGGGATGTGTTGCATAAAAGCCATGTAGGCAAACCACGTTCCAAATTGATCAGAAAGAACATGGCATAAAAATAGCCTCAATGTACTCTGAGCGTAAAGCAATAGATTGAGCGTAAAGTAGCTTTGACGTAGACTTTCCGCGTAAAGTGGTTGTTAAATAACGTTAAGCGTAAAAATAGCTCAAATAGACTTTACGCACACATCAACTGTTGAGCGTAAAAGCTCGTATAGTCCTCGTGCGTAAAAGAAGCCATAGTGTGAGCGTAAAGTAGCTCAATCCACATACTAAACGACAACATTGGTCTCTGTATAAAACAAATCCCTTTGAATTCTGTGATATATGCCATCATTAATATCTTCATGTCAGAGTTTGAATTAAATGCAAGACTTGACAGCTTTGTCCAGCGTAAAAGTGGCTAGCTTGTCCTGGGCGTAAAATGATGGGTGTTGACCCGAGAGTAAAGTAACCAGCCTGCTTCAGGCGTAAAGTGATTAGCCTCTCCTTGGCATAAAGGGGATCAATTTGAGTAGACTGATCTATCACTTTGACCCTTCTTGTGAAGCACTTTTTACGCTCCTACAATAGACAGTTGTATTGATGAACATGGCAGTTTATGTTCAGGTGATGGTAAGAAAGACAGATATAGTGCAAGGAAAGTAAGTAACTAAACAAGAGGAGAATCATGGCAATAAAGACTGTAAATAGAAACTAGCTAAACTATGGTAACATGATATAAGTCCAGACAGTAAATGTAAACAAGTGTAAGACCAACGTAAATCCAGACAACATGAATCTGATACCAGGTGATTCCAGTACAAGATGAGTCCGGTATGAGATGATTCCAGTCAGTGATCAAAGATTCCAGGGTGAGTCCAGACTATACTCTAACAGTGTGTTTTAAAATACCGAGATCGACATGTAAACGGCTATAGGTAATCCGGCACATCACACACTCGGTTGGGTGTGAGATGGCTATCATTCCAGTAGATTCCAGCATGTGGGGTGATTCCAGAATTAGGGTATGTCTACATGTCTTACTCAAGTATTTCCCCTCCCAGCAAGTACAAGTGAATCCAGAATACGACACGAGAATCGAGATAAGTCCAGCCAAACGTGATAATACCAGCAAGTGATTCCAGGGTGATTCCAGTAATAGAAGCCAAACATGATGATACCAGTAATAGAGGCCATACAATATGGTATGTGTGTCGCATACATGAATCCAGAAATATCCATACGTGTCGTAACAGAGAATCACATACAACTAACTAGAACTGAAGTACAGTAATTGACAAATAAATGAGAGAACTATCAGAGAATGTACTCGCCTGATGTCTGAATATCCAAAGTAAATATACTGTCCGATAAGAGGTGTCTGGCTCCTAATCAGAACAGCACAAGTCACAACAAGTCCAAAATGATAATATAAAGTTCTACTATACATTCTACATGATTCTAGGTCAATCTAGACCAAAGTCAACTCTTGGTCAACTTGGTCAACCCCTGAAAGTCAAACCTAGGTCAACTATGGTCAAACTAGGTCTAACAAGTCTAAATTAGGTCAAACAAGTTATTTTAGGTCTAAACAAACTAAGTATATGCAAATCAAGTATCCAAGATAGCTACTAACTCATAGCCTAAGTCACTTGCTAAACCAAGCACAAAACTAAACCATAAGCTAACAAGGCACACAAACTTAGTCATATAATATATATATTATTCACATTCACATATTCATATACATAGATATATATAGGAAAGCTATATATATAGGCACACACACACACACACACACACACACACACACACACATATATATATATATATATATATATATATATATATATATATATATATATATATATATATTTTTTGGAATCAAGCATTTTATTGAAAAACTAAAGCGGGCTCACGAAGAGCGTTACAGACTGGTGCAGAGCCAAAAACAAAAGGGCCCTGTTAAGCTACGTAAGAAATAGTAAAAGACGAGTTACGAAATTTTGAAAAGCCGAAAATTCGAAATCTCAAACATATCGACGTGTTTTGAAACGATTTCGAAATTGCGGGAACCGTAATTTTGAAATGTTTCAAAAATCAAATGCAATTACTGAAAGTAGGATTGGGCGCTCAGTCCAATAGAGTAGGTGGGGGCACACTGCCCTAGGTGGCGGGTTAGCGGACCGAGAGGGGGGTGGGTGAGTGCACGCTGACCGAGGGGGGTGGGTGAGTGCACGTAGACCGAGGGGGTGGGAACTCTGTCCGAGGGAGGGGGCGCTCGGCGCGAGGGCTCAGCGTACCGGTCGGAGAGAGGAAGGCTCCGGCGTTAGGGGACTGCCTGGAGGAGAAGCTGGCGGTGGCCAAGAGGGGGGGGCGGGGGAAACGAAGGGGGACGGGGTGGGGGCGAGGGAGGCGATGCTCCGGCGGCAGAGAAGACGCGACGGAGGGAGGCGGAGAGAGCTGACTCGGAGAGGAGGGGGTAACAGCTTCGGAGATCTCGCCAAAGGCAGGTGAGAGAGGAGCGCCCGCGCGGGGAGGGGACTGGGGGTAAACTCGGTCGACGAAAGGGGGAGGTGGCTCGCCGGCCGACCAACGGTAGGGGGAACCTACCACCGGTGAGGGGCGGGGCCTTCCTGCAAGCGCCGAAGGGAACGCCGGGGGCCACCGCTGAGAAGGAAAGTGGCACGGGGAGGGGGCTGGGACGACGCCGCCGCTGCCAACGAAACCGACGCCGATGAGGGGATGACGATCCCGCCGAAGGGTGCTGCGCGGCCACAAGAGCCCACGAGGGGGGCTCGCTGGGGAAGAGCGCCGGCTGCGGGGGGAAGGAAAGGGCGCCTGGGAGCACCGAAAGGGGAGTACCCGAGGCGGGGACAGGGGAGTGGATGGTGCCTCCGCCAGGGATGCCGGGGGCCCGAGGGGTCGAGGAGTGCGCTGTCGGGGACTTGGCGGGCCACTTGAGAGAGAGAAAAGAGGTAGTCGGGGAGATCGGCGCAGCGGGAGGAGCGGCGGTGGATGGGTGCGCCGGGAGTGGAGGAAGGCCTGGAGGAACCGGAGAGGCTCCAAGCCTGGGTGGATGCGCCGGGCACGGAGCCACCTGAGGGGTGGCGAGAGGGGGAGCCGGAGAGGCTCCAAGGGGAGCAGCCGGCTGGGGAGGGCTGGATGGCCTTAGAGCACGGTGGCGCCTAGACCGCCGGGGGCGTTGGCGGCGCCGAGGGGGGTGGGGGAGGAGAAGAGAGTGATGGAAGTCGCCGGTCGGAAGGACCCCCCACAGGAGGGGGGTGGGCGCCCAGGCGGCTCCCGGCCAGCCGGGGAAGCGTAAAGAGCGGGATGGGTCGAGGCCTCCGAAGAGGGAGGAGGCGCTAAGTGGCACGGCCGGTCCGGGGAAGCCGGCTGGCCACAACCACCCGACCACGAGGATGGGGGGGTAGCGAGCAGGGGAGCTCCAGCAGGGAGCCAGGGACCTTTCTTCCCCATCCTTTTTCATATATATATATCTATATATCTATATATATATATATATATATATATATATATATATATATATATATATATAAAGAGAGGTAAAAGAGTAAGTGAGTATGTGTGTGTTTGGCATGTGTGTGAAAGGATATGTGTTAATGTTCTAAAATTTAGTTATAGGTAGGTGTATGTGACATGGGATACCTGATGTCAAAGGGTGTATTATTGCATGTGTGTAAAAGGTTATAGGTTAACTCAATTTATAGAAATACATACATACATACTTACCTTGTATACATGCATACATACATATCATGTATATTACATTTATATGATACATACATGTATACTTGTATTATATTATACTTACATTCATGCATATTAGATACTTGTATTTATATTAACATATTGCAAACATTCATTTCATTCATGCATCTATGTATTACCTACATGTTTTATACATATGCATACATTGTATATTCATATCATTCCATACATTAACATAGAGACATACAAACATACACACATTATATATTTCATACCTTGCATTACCTTACATATCATGTTATATATTATCATTCATTCCTTTCATATATTACATTATATATTACCTATATACATGTATTTCCTCCATTTATTCATGTTTGCATCATATACTCTACATTACCATACATGTTATTATTATATATTGTAATACAATATTTATACATTATGTATTTATATCTATCATTACATATATATCTTGCATTCATATCTAGCATTCATTATATACTTTCATGCATATATTGTATATCATTCTTTCATTCATGCATTGCTTATATGCATTATATTAATAGCATTCCTACATGCTAGCATTCAACCATATATATAAATTAATGTAAAGAGAATATATATCATTTTATTCATCTAACATATCATGCATTACATACTCTATATTCATTTAATATCCATACTATATAGGCTCTTAGGTTACACAAAATGCATATATCGTATAGTCACTCTTCTACTTAAAATCAATACTGTACCAATTGGGCATTCATTAAATTCTAGGATTAAAGTATGTTGTAGCTCTTCGTGTTAGCTTTTCGAAACTTTGAACGGATCGCATTTTCGTGTCCGAAAGCTCCCAGAATCGCGAAAATACCGAAACACGTTCGTCTTTCATACAACTGACACTCAAATAATTCTACAAAAAGTTACAGAAAGAATTTGGCTTATTAAAATATATATTTGGAAAGCTAACTTCGATACGGCTCTTTTAAAAAAAACAGGAGATAAATCGGAGTTATAAGCTAAAAGTTATGACATTTCTAAGTTGCTTTGGTTAATAAAAACGTGGATAAAAATTATGACAGATTTGACAAAAGAACACATATAGGCCAAGATACTTGGATACAAACATAGGTATCCAAATGAAACTTATTCTAACCATCCTAACTAAGATTAATCCACTCTCTAACCATCTAACCACACACAAAAATAAATAAATAAATAAATAAATATATATATATATATATATATATATATATATATTTTATATATATATATATATATATATATATATATATATATATATGCACACAAGTGTCTAAAATAGGGGTTTTTTTTCCACTAGGACAATCACAACACAAATAACACTCCTATGACCTCCAAATGGACACGAAATGGACACGAAATGGAGATACAACCATGGGAGTCATTCCTATGGGTTCAAAATAGACCTATATGCATGAAAAAATTAAAAGGAGAAGGGATTTATACCTTCCGGTAGATCGAATCGAAAAAAAGCCTTCCCGGAGCGAAACCGACACGTAGAGATTCCAAAAGGACACGAACGAGCTCCGAATCCTTTCAAACTTGGGTAGCTTTCTCCTTGGCTAGAATGGAGAAGGAAAGAAGAAGATTTGGTGACAAAATGGAAGGATTTGGTGGAGAAATTGTTAGGGATTGCTCTCTAAAAATTTGGAGAAGAACAAGAGAGAGAGAGAGTGTGGATGAGAATAATGAAATGAACTTGAGCCTATCCTCTCCCAAAGTGGCTGGCCATATGGGTCTATTTGTCCTATTATGGTAAGGTCCAAAATGCCCCCACTAACCTATTCTATTAGTATTAGGAAATGGCTAATTGGTTGGGGCTAAATTAGTCATTCTAAAGTCTCTAATCACACTAACCTTATCCATAATAATTAGTCTAACCTCTAACTAAAATATTTCTATCATGTGGGCCCTGACTAACTAATGTGTGGGTCCACTAAAGTCAACACTACCCCCGGGTTCCCGTTTCAAGTCGGATTGAGCTAAAATTCGAACCCGACTCAAATAATCCCAAAATAATATCATAAATAATAAAATAAATTTCAAAAATATTTCAAAAATACAAAATGATAAAAATACTCCTGTTTCTAAAAACTGGGGGTGACAAATTCCTTGAAATTAAAACCAAATTGTAGTAAAATGTCAAAATCACAAGTCATAATTTTAAATAGTTTAAAAATGATTAAAAATCACCAAAAAATCATAATATGAAATAATAATTAATAAATAATAATTATAATTACAAAATTTCAAAATTACCCTCATCTGGAAAACTGGATGTTACAATTCTACCCACCTTATAAAAATTTCGTCCTCGAAATTAAGATGATCGCACCCCCTTCTATGTCAAACATAGTCAAGGGTCAATCACTAGTCAATTTCTCAACATCCAAGTACTTGGTCATCAACTGGTCAACTTCTTAGGATTTTACCTATGCTAGCTATCTAGGTGTTGACAACTAGAATTTAACAAAAAAGAAACTCTATAATAGACTAGCTCTTAACTTTCCAATCCTATCAAGTCACCCATAACTAAATACCTACAAGCTAAGCACATGAATACCAAATACCATATATATATATATATATATATATATATATATATATATATATATATATATATATATATATATATGCTCAAGAACAACAACCCATCACATATATCCTAAGTATATCATCTATATATATACATGACTGATCAACCAAGGGTTAAGGCAGACTAAACTTATAAGGGTCTGAAACAATGCTTAGAACTAGGCTAAGGATGAATGGTCTAAATCAAGGGGACATGGTATCTAGTGAAGGGTCTGCACACTGCCTATAAAGGTGATCAACACAAAGGAACTCAACACGAAGAGAACTTAACTAAAATGGAAAACTGAACCAAGTATAGGCTAAACAACATGTTTATAACCCTATACAACAATGGCCTATAGATACCAACTAACCTATATCCCATATGCCAATATCATCTGCAATCTATCTATGCAAATAGACCTCTCGGTCTTAGGTGAAACTACAACTATACTCAAAGGCAGGCTCTGGTCATGGGTGCCTCACTGGAAAAGGTAAGAAAAAGTAGTAACAATCATCAAGGCTGTAAGGCATACTAACATCCTATGTGTAACTGGTTGGTATTATAGATAACAGGAGAATTATCTGCAATGGGTTACTATTCTAACACCAATGCTAACTATCACCTCTAGGGTACAGACACTCTACAAGTCATCATACTATTATACTATGAAAGAACTACCTATGAATAAGCTCTACAAAACTAAATATCCCTACTCCTAAGTCATTTATAACAATCAAAAGGGTATGATGTTTAAACCTTCTCAAGATACAATCTGTTAATCATATGCGTCGGTCCAAAATTATGTTGTCCAGAGTCTTCATCATGCTAGTGAGCAAGGCTACGATAATCACAGAGTCCTTGACTAAGGTACGTACCTCTAGGTACATGGTATTTAAAATTTTCGCACTGCCGCATACGACGGCAAAAACCTTAAATTTCCATACCCGAGAATACATCCAAAATCTGACTATATGTCCTCACTATGCCAACTAACACGACTATCGAGGATTCTAGATCCCATGATTTAGGCGACCTAGCCCATATGATTTTCTCAGAAGAAAAACAACACAACAAAAGAGTAACATGACAAAATTAATCAATCAACAAGGAACAGATGGAATCGGATTTCAAGGTAATTATAAAAGACAATTGCGGGAATGGAATTGAGAAGAACGAAACTTGAAGCAAGATCTCCAACGGTCTGTGCATCCTCGACTGTCTTGACGATAGCTCGCCCTGCTGGTTTCCTCCAGCCTGATGCTGATACTGCACAAATCTCTGCTGCTGATGCTGCATGAATCGCTGCTGCTGAGAGAAACCAGAAACGAAGGGAAAAGTTTCTGTACAGACGGAGGTGCACCTCTAATGTAGCAGAAACACCAACCTGAGTCGGCACAACAGAAGCTGCGGTCTCGAGGCCCTGATGAACAGGACGAGAGGTGGCCAGCCTCTCGATAGTATCCCCCGAACCGAAGCGATGAGATCGTGTCTTCATAACCATCATGAAGACAGATCAAAACAAGAAGCAATTTCTGAGAATGAAGCGAAAATTCAAAGGAGAACAGTTTATATTCAAGGGAAGTCAATAAGCAACAATTTTAGACAAAAGGAATCAGATTAAGAGTTTTTTTCTAATGTGATTGAGTGCCTCCAAAAATATCCTGATCCTACTGTAGGCTGTAATGATACTCTAGTTCGAATACCACTACATAAACTTGACCTGCATGGGCCACCACTAAAATGTGTCACGACCCGTACCCTAGAGTAAGGGCACGAGACATGGGTACGTCCAGCCTACGCCGCAGTGTCGGCTGTAGAACGCTGTCCTAGGTCAAACATCTAACAATATAAAGGTACCTGTACAGTATATACTCTCCGAATGGAGGTGACATAGCAGATACAGTCTCAATCACAACTAAGGTAGAGCGAGATAAAAGATAGGTAAAACATGAAATCCAAAAGAGATACAGCAGATATAAGTCTAAGTGTCTAAGATATACAAACCCAGAAAATATCTCAAAGCTCAATACAGTAATCCATAGAATAAATACAACTCAATACAACTAAAATAACTAACAATACAACCTCTACTGTGTCTCCTCTAGGCTAGCATGCAACCTCCAGGCTATCTGTAAAATTTATCAACAGGTCCAGTCAGGACAGGAACGAGCACAATCTCATCTAGAAAATCCAAGTAAATGACAGAGAACTATAAAGCAGTTATAGACAGTTGTATTGATGAACATGGCAGTTTATGTTCAGGTGATGGTAAGAAAGACAGATATAGTGCAAAAAAAGTAAGTAACTAAAAAAGAGGATAATCATGGCAATAAAGACTGTAAATAGAAACTAGCTGAACCAGGGTAACATGATATAAGTCCCAGACAGTAAATATAAACAAGTGTAAGACCAACATAAATTCAGACAACATGAATCAGATACCAGGTGATTCTAGTACAAGATGAGTCCGGTATGAGATGATTCCAGTCAGTGATCAAAGATTCCAGGGTGAGTCCAGACTATACTCTAACAATGTGTTTTAAAATACCGAGATCAACATGTAAACGGCTTATAGGTAATCCGGCACACACACACTCGGCCGGTGTGAGATGGCTATCATTCCAGTAGATTCCAGCATGTGGGGTGATTCCAGAATTGGGATATGTCTACATATCTTACTCAAGTATTTTCCCTCCCAGCAAGTACAAGTGAATCCAGAATACGATACGAGAATCGAGATGAGTCCAGCCAAACGTGATGATACCAGCAAGTGATCCCAGGGTGATTCCAGTAATAGAAGCTAAACATGATGATACCAGTAATAGAGGCCAGACAATATGGTATGTGTGCCGCATACATGAATCCAAAAATATCCATACGTGTTGTAACAGAGAATCACATACAACTAACTAGAACTGAAGTACAGAAATTGACAAATAAATGAGAGAACTATCAGAGAATGTACTCGCCTGATGTCTGAATGTCCAAAGTAAATATACTGCCCGATGAGAGGTGTCTGGCTCCTAATCAGAATAGCACAAGCACAACAAGTCCAAAATGACAATATAAAGTTTTACTATGCATTCTACATGATTCTAGGTCAATCTAGACCAAAGTCAAACTCTTGGTCAACTTGGTCAACCCTGAAAGTCAAACCTAGGTCAACTATGGTCAAACTAGGTCTAACAAGTCTAAATTAGGTCAAACAAGTTATTCTAGGTCTAAACAAACTAAGTATATGCAAATCAAGTATCCAAGATAGCTACTAACTCATAGCCTAAGTCACTTGCTAAACCAAGCACAAAACTAAACCATAAGCTAACAAGGCACACAAACTTAGTCATATAATGTATATATATTATTCACATTCATTATTCATATACATAGATATATAGGAAAGCTATATATAGAGGCACACACACACACACACACACACACACACACACACCACACACACACACACACTTATATATATATATATATATATATATTAAAATATATATAGATATATATATAGTATATATAATATATATATATGATATATAGATTATATATATATATATATATTATATATATATAATAAAGAGAGAGAGAGAGAGAGAAAGAGATAGAGAGGTAAAAGAGTAGTGAGTATGTGTGTTTGGCATGTGTGAAAGGATATGTGTTAATGTTCTAAAATTTAGTGATAGGTAGGTGTATGTGACATGGGATACATGATGTCAAAGGGTGTATGAATGCATGTGTGTAAAAGGTTATAGGTTAACTCAGTTTATAGAAATACATACATACATACTTACCTTGTATACATGCATACATACATATCATGTATATTATATTTACCTGATACCATATGTATACTTGTATTATATTATACTTACATTCATGATATTAGATACTTGTATTTATATTAACATATTGAAACATTCATTTCATTCATGCATCTATGCATTCATATATATTTTATACATGGCATACATTGTATATTCATATCATTTCATACATTAACATAGAGACATACAAACATACACAACATATATTTCATACCTTGCATTACCTTACTATCATGTTATATTATCATTCTTTCATTCATATATTACATTTAGATTACCTATATACATGTATTTCCTCCATTCATCATGCTTGCATCATATACCTACATTACCATACATGTTATCATTATATATTGCATTACATATTTTATACATTATGCATTCATATCTATCATACATATATCTTGCATTCATATCTAGCATTCATTATATATTTTATGCATACATTGTATATCATTCTTCATTCATGCATTGCTTATATGCATTATATTAATAGCATCCTACTGCTTGCATTCAACCATATATATAAATTAATGTAAAGAGAATATATATCATATATATATCATTTATTCATCTAACATATCATGCATTACATACTCTATATTCATTTAATATCATATACATAGGCTCATAGGTTACACAAATGCATATATCGTATAGTCACTCTTCTACTTAAAACTAATACTGTACGAATTGTGCATTCATTAAATTCTAGGATTAAAGTATGTTGTAGCTCTTCATGTTAGCTTTCCGAAACTTTAAACGGATCGCATTTTCGTGTCCGGGAAGCTCCCGAAATCGCAAAAATACCGAACACGTTCGTTTCGTACAACTGACAACTCAAATAATTCTACAGAAAGTTACAGAAAGAAATTGGCTTATTAAAATATATATTTGGAAAGCTAACTTCGATACGGTTCTTTTAAAAAAAATGGGAGATAAATCGGAGAGTTCTAAGCTAAAAGTTATGACATTTCTAAGTTGCTTTGGTTAATAAAAACGTGGATAAAAATTATGACGGATTGACAAAAGAAACACATATAGGCCAAGATACTTAGATACAAACATAGGTATCAAATGAAACTCATTCTACCATCCTAACTAAAATCAATCCCTCTCTAACCATTTAACCACACAAATATAAGATATATATATATATATATATATATATATATATATAATATATATATATATATATATATTATCTATATAATATATAAAAATATATATATATATATATTTGTGTGTGTGGTTAAAAAAATAGGGTTTTTAAAATAATATATATATAGATATATTATATATATATATATATATATATATATATATATATATATATATATATACCGCGGAGCCCGCCGAAGCCCCCGCGATCTTCCGTTGGATCGCGCGGGTGGGGGCGGGCCCCAGCGGGCCCCGCGCAATCCGATGGTGCGGGGGGGGGGGGCGGGGCTTCGGCGGGGCTCGCGGGCGGGTTATCCCGATCCGTTTCTAATATATATATATATTATATATATCTATATATATATTAATATGCACACAAGTGTCCAAAATAGGATTTTTTTCCACTAGGACACAATCACAACACAAAGGACACTCCTATGACCTCCAAATGGACACGGAAATAGAGATACAACCATGGGGGTCATTCCT
>JANAVB010034533.1:0-21951 GCA_029216955.1 Iris pallida | reverse complement strand
TTCTTTTTAATATATTATGTTAAAAGAATACTAAGCAACCAGCCGACTGCATAGATTTTAATTTTAACTCGATATGTCCAAGTTGTCTAGCCTAGTGGTATTAGAGCTGACACCTGAGGTTGACAAGGTTCGAGCCCCAATTTGTGTGTGTGTGTGTGTGAAATTTTTAAAAAAATAAAAAATTTTGATATCAATCACTAAATTTTGATATGCATCAATTTGATATCCTAAAAAAAACTGACGAAATTATCCCCACCCCCCACCCCCTTCTTTCTCCCACAGCGGCAATGGCGGCGCGGATGCAGCGGTAGTGTCCGGAGGTAGCGCACGGAGCGGTTACAGGGGGTGCACGACGCGGGGGTGGGCTGCAGGAGTGGGGCGGGGTGGGTTTTGTCACGTCCCGAATCCGTAATACCGGTAAGTCATCACGGACGTAATGTCGTACAAGTTTAAATTGTATTTGTACAAGGTAAGAAGGTGCATGAATATTAATACTTTTGAAATATTGAAACTCAGCAACATAGCAGAACAATGAATGCACAATTGAAGAAATAATTCATTTTGTTGAATAACTGCAGCAGAATACAACTTTTTTTAGTACAACTTTGAAATGTCATTCCGACTTACATAACTTTGTGAAATGAAACAATTGGTAGACTGACATGAAATAATATCTCATTCCATATTATGTTTTCTATTACAACTGAAAATTTAAACGCAACAATGGAACTCCGAATACTTCGAAATTGCTAGGAAGAAGCTTGAAAATTGCAGCAAAAGCTTTATCTCCCTCGTGTGTCCATATTGTCTCCAGTACATGTGGATGAGTGGTCAGCATATTTAAGAATGTACTGTTGAGTCCCAATTGACTAAATCATCTAAACCAACACTTCTATAGTGACAAGCATTTATTTAATGTGATCTTTCTATTATGGACTATGTTCAATTAATGATTTATTCACAGGAAATATGGAAACAACAACATATGAACGACATATATATTAAATACTTATCGACGACCGATGTCCGTCCCTGCATAAAATATATGATATATTACTTACTGTCCATGCATTAGCATGCATTTGACCACATGGTCATTGGTGAAAATTGCCATAAAGGACATCCTCGAAGGATATTGTGATGCTTCATTCTAAATCATGTAACTAGTCTCAATGAATGTCCTGCAATACCTCGTGCCATCATAGCACGACCAATGTTTTATCCTAGTCGAAAATTGGTCTTGTGCCCCATGTACCGTTTGAGGTAACTCACACAAACTTTGTACACAAGACGTCTATGACAGTGCCAATGCATATACGACTCAACAGTAAATACAATTTGTATGGTAGAAATATCGACAGTAATGGGACCAGCATTTCATTATCATCATAAGGCAACAGTTAAAGACGCATCGGTCCCCACATTCTCATCATTTTAACATTTCATCATTTCATCGTATTGCATCTTTCTCATATGAAATACACATGATATCGCATTCTTTGTGTCAATTATCAATTCAATTTCATGTGTCAATGGCATTCAACATTTTAGTGGTATCAACTTGTGGATCATTATCTTTTTATCAACTATGACATCGATCAATTGACGTAGCATGAAGGAGTAGCAGAGAAGGGACAAGCCACCACAAAGAATTCACCACTCACCGATTAGATAATTGTTGAGAGAAAGAGGAACACTTGTACGGTCAGACTTCAGTTACGGATTCTCCTGTAATGACAAACATCTAATCAGTACACCTTTTTTATCTTTCTTTCTCTCAAGATTATAAGGAATGAGTGCAAGAAAATTCGATGAAATTAACAGACAAAAGAATCAATCATCAAAATCAAGCAACAAAAAACGTCCAGCGAAAACTACAAAGATATAGGACAAACTCTTTATGCTGTTCACTAATACCCCATCCGATGCAATCTTGGACTCATTTCAATAGAAACCACTTCATGGATTGGAAAGGCTCTTATGCATTTGTCGTGGTCGATTAGATGCGACAAGTTTCTCCAGTACTCAGTTCTGACTGAGTCTATCAAGTCACAAGCATATATAGTGGATCGCTAAAAGCGGGACACTACAGGCTGCGAGGGTGGTGCAGCCTATAATGCCCCGCTCCGTACGGTACATTATGCTGAGTCGTTGACTCGAAGAGTAGCGTTGACCCGATTACGTATCGATTTCGAATCGATACAAAGAGTTACGTTGTCCCGAGCAACGCATCGAACTAAGTCGATGCGAAGAGTTGCCTTGTTCCAAAGAATGTATCGAGTGAATCGATGCGAAGCGCCGCATTACCCCGAAGGATAAGTGCGTTGAGACGGCTCGAAGATTCTAAGAAATCGAATCGACCAAGGCGCAAATCCGAATCGATGCAAGTATTGATTTTAGTTGGTTTCATGCAGGCTATACGTTTATGCTGAAATATTAGAGGTCGATCTTTTGCCTTATTCAGTAAGGGGTCCGCGAAAGCAAATCGTCGCCTTACGACGGACTGAGACGTTGGTACGGTAAGCCAAATCGGACGTACAATTCAATAAGCACGAAGTGCTCGAATGGCTAAGTCAGGAGAGTGGACTGCAACGAAGTTATAAAATCGAGCCGCATCGGCTCGGCGAAACGACAAAGGCGTATCGATTCAAGGTGGAGGGACATTGACTCTCTTTCCTACTCCGTCATGCTTATGTAAAATACATATCATTGTATGCTGAGTTAACCTATCAACGTCACGGGCGTGGCTCGATAGAGAGATATACATAGTGCGTGTCGAACACTAGATAGAACAATTGAAATGATACGGCAGACGTACGAGTCGCTATGGAACATTAAATATCGCAAAGACGAGCGCCTCGGTGCGCAAGCCATAAGAACATGGATAACTGTATCGACGAGTGCCTCAGTACATAAGTCATTCGTGCCCCGCGCACGAGTTAACATGCTAGAACATTGAAAGACTATATCGGTGCGAGTGCCTCAGTGCACGAGCGATAGAAGATTGAATACCTTATCGAGGCGTGCCTCAGTTGCACGAGTCGGAAGGATGGAACATAAACATAACGCATTGAATACTAAGGCGTAGAATATGGGAAACACGGCTTCGAGGCGTGCATTGAATGCACGATGCAAGAAAAGACGACAATTGCGCAGTTACACGATATTTATAAAAGATGGCATCGTTGCGACGAGGAGAACAGTTGTGGCATGGATGTGACATAACTGTCGATACGGCATGGTGCCTTCGAAATGTCGTGGCCTTCGAGCGTTCGTTGAGGACATTGGAGCGTTGTGCCAATTGAAATAGAGATAAGCGAACTTGCTTGGTTGTATGAAAGATAAGATTCGTTGCATGGTCAAATAGACTTAGAGATATAAAAGTCTGTGCATGGGTATTCCCTCGAACGTGGCGCACCAGGCGCTGGGACCGTTCAACCTAGGAGGGATTGCGTTTACGGTATTGTTGGTGCACTTCATTTAGACGGGTAGCGACCTTCTGGTGAATGTGATAAGCCACTTGCTGCGATTATTTCGGTGGCCTCTGATGTTTGGTTAGCAACCGCACAGAGTTAACATCGTTATGTTTCGATTCGATAAATATAAGTTCATTCTAGCCCGGAAAGCTAGTGACCTTCATATAGTTAAGGGCGATGGGTTGAAAGTGTAAGGTATATATCGTGCACATATAGACTCTGAATAGAGGGCACTATAACATGACAGGAAATCTGATAGGCGTATTCGTCTTGCGTCGATGCAAGGGCGAGTGCGTTGATATTGGTAAGTCGTGCCACGATAACAACACGAGATTGCTTGCATGTTTACTTATGCAAATTGAATAACATGCTTGCCATGATTTGCAGTCTTCGAATATGCCATGAACTTATCATAAGGAGAACATAGAAAGAGAACTAAATTGTATGTTTGCATGAATCAATACAATACTAAATGTCGGTTTGTTAAGTGGGTTTTTGATCAGTACAGCGAGAACGAAAGTACTAATCCCCCACTAGTTTGCTAGCAGGTTCAGGGATTTGGTTGCTCGTGGCGGAGCTTCGCTTGAACGTGTTGAGGCTTGAAATGCCGAGCGTATTGAAGAGTGTGATCGCATTGACGCTCGAACTTGCAACATGATTGATGCGACCGAGATATAGAAGGCATGATGTATGGAACGTGTGAAATTCTTTGTGGGCAAGAGAGAACCTGAGTGTTGTAGCCAATCTGGCATATATCGTTGGGCTATTGAAAGCCTTTGTAATATCATTTCGAATATCAATAAATAGAAATGGTTTCGTATACTCTGTTTTCCTTTCGTTGTTAATGTTCAACTCAAAGATAATCATTTGAGAACTTGTCATCTTGCCTTGCACGAGCGCAACTCCAGGCTCATGCGGCATCACGCCCCCTGCGAGGACGATGATTCGGGTGATTCGGGTCGGGGCGTGACACAGCCGAGTGGGGGAGGGGTGGGTGGAGGGGGATGGGGGTAGTTTCGTCAGTTTTTTTAGGGTATCAAGTTAATACATATCAAATTTAGGATATCAAGTTGAAAAACTCGAATATTTGAGGTATCAAGTTGAAATTTAGCCTAATATATTACTGGTGATTAATTATTTAAGATCTTATATTAGTTAGGTCAAGCAACTAGAAAACTATTAAAAGATTCAAATATCTCATGAATTTTGATTTTGCCACAGATAATCCTTTAGTAAACAAGTTTGTGGGAAGAGTTTAAAACACTTTAGTTATATATATATATATATATATATATATATATATATATATATATATATATATATAAAGTTGGTGTTGAAGCAATACATATGGATAGGATGCATCTCTCATTGCAAAGAATTTAAGACATCTAGAAGAAAAATCTACGTAGAAACACTTTGGAATAATTGTTCGTCGATCTTTACCACGAGAGATACATCGTATCCATATAGTATTGCTTCAATACCAACTTCCAAAGATATATTGAAACCCTCTTGGATCAACATATACTTCAAATATAAGAATCCCCTATGATGCACCTAAATGAAGAGAATCACATATGGCTTCCTTAGTAGATGTTGATCCAAGAGGGGTTTAATATAAGACAACCTTGTCTTAAGTACTCCGACTTTAGGTTCATTTATTTCTAGTTCGTTGCAAGTTGAGCATGATGATTAATCATACCCAATTTGATGAGAAAATATATATAGAATAACCACCAATATGAACAACAATCCTTGTCACAACTAGTCATTATTCATAACAACCATCAACCATCATTAGTCATCGTAGTTATCTAGATATGATCGTTGTAAGTTCTTTGACGTCCACGACCTGAAACCCAGGTTAAAATGATTTGGCTAATTAACTATATATGATTCACCTGGGATGGGAGGATTTCGAATGTCATGCAGTCCCGCTAGCTAGGGTTGATCGTGTATGGTTATTGAGCTCTCCGTCATGAGGGACACATTTCCAACTCACCGTCGTGTGATGCACGTCCATACTTAGATACATTATATGGCTTACTTTCGAGTGATGCCCTTGTCTGTTTGCTAGTCTAGCAAGTCCTTAGTCTATCACAATCAGCTTGTAGCGCATGTCTTATCGGAACCTCAACTTGCATATGCCAGTAACCATGATTGTGATAATCATATTTAGTTAACGATATTAAGTCGTAAAACATGATTGGCCTAACGTGGATGGTATTGTTCCCTTATTTTATGTTTAGTCTTTCTGTCTTACTTTATTCCTTCATGCATTTATTTACTACAATTATATGATTATTGCTTGCATGCTGGTTTTAGTTTACCTTAAAGCTTCCCTTGTGGTACTATCTGTTTGAGTTGATCCCAATGATTTTGCTTGGTTATACCTCGTAGTAGAGTTAAAGGATCTACCGTACCTCTCGTTCAATAGTTCACACCAGGAGGACCACCGCTTGAGCACCCGAGTGAGTTCGTCTTTATCTTTCCCTAGTTCATATTGTATATTTGTTCGAAATATTTAGCCACCAAGCATGTGTTAGCTGCAATATAGGATCATGTTCCCGCCTACGTACGAAATGATTTATATGAATGCGGTTAAACACTATCATGTATGATTGTATAGTTTTGCTATTATTTTATTTTGTATTACTAGCTTCATGATCATATATATTGATAGTTTGTGACGCTTTATTATTATATATATATGTGATGGTCATACTTCTTGTTGTATACTTTATAGTTTATTATTGAGACATCTATGATTGCTTAACCTAGCTTGACCAGTAGATTGTAGAGTAACCCTCATGTCTTATACAGTCATGACCGTATCTTGAGGTAGTTGAGTATTCTGAGATATGTAGCTGACTTAGTATCGTTTCTTGCTATTATTTTATTTCTCCAACATTCTTGCTTTGGAACATGACCTCCTACTTACCAACGTAAGAACCAAAACATGGATCCAAATGATAAGTGTATATATCCTAGTTATTATCTAATAATAGCTAAATATGGACTATAAAGATAAAAACATAAAAGATCAGTGAAAAGAAATATATACTTAAAATGGTTTGTTTCTATTGTAACTAAGACCATCTCCAATGGGGGGTTCTATCTTCCCTATTTCTATGGAAGAAATACATTTTAGAAAAAACTTCTCCCAATGGTGATTTCTATCACCATTTCTATACTAGGTGGCAATGACGTAGGATAGAAACTTTCTAGGAGGGTTTCTACATGTAGAAACTCTCATAGAAATTATCTTCTCTCTCATGACAATTATTATTGGACCCCACACCATTAAATTGGTCCTTTTACTATGTGACACATATGATAGAAATGGAGAACCATTGGAGAGCTTTTTGTATGTCTATAATTTCAGAAACTTTTCCAACTAGGATATAAATTTCCTTAAAGTACAATGTCAAGTAGGATAAGAACTCAATTTTAGAAATCACCATTGGAGATGGTCTAATACCTCCAATTTATTTCACTTTTGCTACTTGACCCTAACTATAAAAGTTAATATCCTAAACTATATCAGGCAACTTACTTCCCTGTGGTAGTTGGTCATAAAAGTTAAAATGACCAAAATCCCATGTATATTGTAGTAGTAATACTTCCCAAATGTGGCAGCACCCATTCATTAACAAAAAATAATCCATAAAAACTCAAAATTACACTTGATGGATGGTATCAGGAGAACTGGCCGGTCCTCCGACCTCTCTTGGGCCGTCCCGTCGCCGACTCAACGCCTAGTCGCCGCCTCCGCTCCGACGATATTCTCAACTACGACGACGTACTTCGACATTGCCACCAACATCTCCCTCCCCGTCTAGCGCAACAAATACCACATGGGCTGGCTGCGAGTAGGATCATCATTGGCCCCGAGATCCATGGACGTCTGAAAAGCAAGTCCATCCCAATAGGCCAAAGCCCGATACAGTTTGGCCATTAGAGTAGCTTGTCATGGTCATATTAGTATAGGACAGGGCTGGACTAAGCATCCGCACCCAGTCCCGCCAGATACAAGCCCGTCCGAAACCCAGCCCTAAAAGTCTGTCTAAGTCCGACCCAAAATGTCCGATTCATTCTAATTATAGGATACATATTGCAATTTAATTTGGAAGATGTTACAACTTAAAAGTAGTGACATTCTAATTACCATGTTACTAAGCTTGTGCTCCCATACATTTTTTTTCTTTCAAATTTGCATGATTTTGTTTGATCATGCCTACTTGTAGGACGTATTATTGTTCATGTTGCTTGTATTTTCCAGCATTTATTCGCGTTGGTTCTATGACAAACGTCATGTGCTTTTGCCAACGTCTTGATTAAGGGGGTGCTGGTTCTATGACAAACGTCATTTATGTGCTTTTGCCAACGTCTTGATTAAGGGTGTGCTGTAGATTCTAACAAAGGAATCATGAATTTTGTGAACATTCAACGTCTTACTTAAGTGTGTACTTGTGAACATATGTAATAATTAGGTCCGAAAAGGTCCATTGGACTTTTTAATAGGACTAGTCCGGTCCGACCCAACTTGGTCCGAAAGTCCGATCCTTGTGGACGGACTTGGACTTCATGGATAACAATAATTAAATCCGACTCGATCCGATCCGAAATTTATTCAGAGTCAAAATAGACAGGCCTATATCAATCCGAATAATAATTATGGACTTGGGCCGCCCGAACCGGCCAATGTCGATTCCTATCTGCAAGGAGGATAAGCGGATCCACCGACCTCATATTTCACAACAATGAGATAATGGAGGACAATGTTAGTATTTGTGTTTCAAGAAAATGGTTTTTGTTCAATTTTTGTGTGTATTTGGTGGAAATGTGATGGGTTGTGAAGTTGGTTAGTTGAAAATTTGTCACTTGGGAATTGAACTTTTGCTCAATTTATTTTGGGTTATTTAGTAACAGAGTCTCATAATATGCGGTATTAGAATTTGAGTTTCCAAATTGTTCGACATTAAAGTTTGGATTTCTAAATCACCGTTCACTAGCCTACGTGAACAGTGATTTGGAGATCCAAATACTAACGTCAGATAATTTAAAGATCCAAATCCTAATATCAACTTATTATTTAAGACCTTATTACTAAATAACTTTTTGCTTTTATTGTAAATTTTGGTGGAAAGGTGATGATGTTTTGTGAAGTTGATAACAAGAACTTTGTCAACTGGGAGATAGTTATTTATTTTAGTTGCATTCTTTTTTTTGGAAATTTTGGTGCAATGCGACGTTTCTTTTGGAGGTTGATAGCTGAAAATTTGTTAATAGTGAGAGTTTTTTTTTTAATTGGCTTGTGTTGAAGTTGGAGTTTGATTTTGGAAGGTGAGTTTTTGCTGAATTGCATTTTTGTTTGCTGTGAATGGCTTATTTAATTTATTGTAGCTTTTGGGTCATGTTTGGTTTGCAAAATCAGAACTTTGGGAAACGAAAATCTTTTATTTCATATGTTTAGATACCAAATAAAATGAGTATGAAATAAAATTGATTTTAAGGAGAAAGAAAAATATAGAAAAAAAATGGTTCCTCCACTCATACAAGATTTTATGTTTTCCAATGATTTATTTTTTCATCCAAATTTTTTAACGTGGAAAAAAAATGATTGAAATTACAATTTTCTAAAGGAAAAAGACAAGAATTAATTTTTTCTCTCTTCTTTTCCGTGAACCAAACGATGCCTTGGAGTAAATGTGTTGTTTTATGATGTGATTGTGGAAAGTTGGGATAATTGGATGTTTGTTAGATTGAAGTGTAGGGGCTTTCTTGGAGTGTTATTATTAAAGATAGAGTTGGAAGTTTGGAATTTAGCAAGATAAGTTCCTCTCTTTTTTTGGGAATTTTGTTGCTTATTTGATTGACCAATCTTGTTTGGAAATGTGCTATTTAATGAATTTGGTGGTGGAGAGTTGGAAAAAGAAATTGAAAATTTGTTATTTTCATATGGGTAAGTTTAGGATTTTCCATTAATTTGGAAAAAAAAATTATCTGAAGAAATTGGCTGCCATGGATACAAATTTGGATTTGCTGTAGTGTGAATTTGTACATATAATAGCAGTATATCAAAAATATACCATTGAGATCATATGTTCTCTTTAATTTTTTTAAAGGAAGTGCTCTTTAATTTTTTAAAGAACCAAACAATTTTTTTAAAGAAAGTTTCTCTTTAATTTTTTTTTATTGTACATATAATAGCAGTATATCGAAAATATACCATTGAGATCATATGTTCACGAGTAGTCCAAAATATTAACAATTTTTGTTTGTGACGGAAAAGTTAACCATTAACTAACAAATGGTTTTAACTTACAATTTCTCGATACTTTAGGGTATTAACCGATAAAATATAAAACTTTAGAATATAAAATCATAAACTTGAAATAATTAAGGGAACGTATTTATTTGCAATTTAGTCATTTTATTGTTATTCTTGATGGCAGAACGCCAAGAGTTATATATATATATATATATATATATATATATATATATATATATATTTTAAAGCAATGGGTAATTGTGGCGAACTCGCCTCCACTGGGGCTCGTACTCCTGACCACTTGGGCCGCATGCATCTCTCTTAACCACCCTAGTGGGGACGAGTTCGCCACAATTACCCATTTATTATATATATATATAATATATATATATATATATATATATATATAAGGAAATTTTATTGAAGCAAACAGCTCACTAGGAGCAGAACACAGGGCCCACATGCCTCCCAAAAACAAGTTCAAAATTCAAAAAACAAAAAGCAAGAAGGGAGCGGACCCCACACGACACGCAGCCCGAGGGGGTCTCGGGACGCACAAGCGCGGGACCCGAGGGGGGGCGCAGGGGGGTCACGGGACTCCCAACGCGGGCCAGAGAGGGGGGGGGGGGGGGGGGGGCGACACCACGGCGATTGGGGGGGGGGGGGGGGGGAGCCACGGCGAGGGGGGGGGGGGGGGGGGAACCGGAGGGGGAGGGGCTCGACCCCGAGGGGGGGAGCAGAGGCCGCACCACGGCGCTGGGGAGGTGCGGGGAGCTGCGGCGGAGGGGAGGGGGAGCTCGAACCGACGGGGGGGGGGGGGGGGGGGGGGGGGTTCGACCCGGGAGGGAGCCACGGCGGAGGGGGAGCTGCCGGGAAGAGGCAAGGAGGGAGGGGCCTCGAAACCCGGGGGAGCCGGAGGGGGAGGGGCTCGACCCGGGTAGGGGGAGGGGGTGGATCCACGGCGGAGGGGGAGCCGCCAAGGGGGGGCGCCACCACGAGGGAGCCGGAGGGAGGCGGCTCGACCTGAAAGAGAGCCACGGCAGAGGGGGCTCGACCCGGGGGAGCATATATATATATATATATATATATATATATATATATATATATATATAATCTTGTATCGAAAATAGAACTGATATGTAACATGATCCTCTTTTAGTACAAAATAGTTATGGTGTAGTGTTAGTATGTTAACTTGTACACTAGAGGTTCTAGGTTCAATTCTTGGTTGTACATTTTTAAAATTTACTTTTTCATTTTATTTTATATTATGAATGGGCCGAACTCAGGGCCGGCCTGTGCAGAAATGTGTAACAAAATTAGGAGAACATGCCACTCTTGTAGCCTCTTTCTCTGTCATGATTTTCTTTGAGAAATTATATAGAATGGATGCCAAAAGACGAATTTACCTCTATACTCACTCACGGAATAGATTGAGAGAAACATAAGCTATATAGAGAAATGATAATACATATTCACCATATGCTTTGGCATCATAATTAAAAATAAATTAGGAATATAATATTTATAGAATAATACAAGAGGTCAGGATACGTGTTGTGTATATAATTTTTAGAAACAAAGAGATAAAATGAGAGATGGCTTACCACCAAACAAGTCACAGAGAGAGAGAGAGAAGAGAGAGGAGAGAGAGAGGAAAAGGGTAGTGGCAGTTTTAATTAGTATAAAAATTTAAGTCATTGTGTGAGTAAACAATTTTTTTTAAACAATGTATAAAAAAAATTATACAAAAAATAGTGGTACTCTTGATATCGGGTTATATACAGCCATATTGGTATAGATTTAGAAAATTTAGAGAGTGGATTTAGGGAGAGAAACCAGGATATATATATAGAGAAGAATTTGATCAGGAGATTCAGAGAGAAATATGGTTGATTTTGTTTGTATACGAGTTTATCTATGTTCTTCTTAGACAGGTATCTTTAGTTGTGTAAGCATGTGCTACCTCCAAATATGTGTGATTTGATAATACAAAATGACAACATATGTTCAAAATTTTGTGTCATTGAGATGACTAATGTGTGAGTTGATAGTAAAACCCATATAATACAAATTGAAAAATAAAACTTCCTATAATTTCTATATAATAAATTAAAATTCTTGGGTTTGGATCATTTAACTTAAATAATTATAGGACTAATTGGTGTTTAGATTCTGAATTATATAACAGTTAGAGTTTAGGTCCTAATATGTTCAATTAGAGAATTTGAACCTCAATATTTATTATTTATTCTTTTTCTCTATTATACATTTCCTTCCCATACATGCCCATGAAACTTTCAATATAGGTTAGGAGGTATGAAAAGATTAAACAAAAAATAAAATTTGAAGACTTAAAATTTATAATGAACATGATATGACTTAAACTCTAAAATGGTATAAAATTTATGATCTTAACTCTAATTAGCCCATAATTATACTAGGACTAGCAAAAGGAATTAGGAAAAGAAAATATAGCAACTTATACTTTTAAATGAGTTTATCAATTTGTATAATTAGAATTGTTTATTCACATATACTTTTTGTGGTCGTCATCCATTTTCTTGTGATGCACTCATGCTACTACTACTCCATCACCACACCACATGGTGCCACAACATCATTTAGACACATGCAAGCAACACATGTAGTGAGAGCGAGTAACATGGTTTGGTCACAATTAGGCTCTTTTGGTAGCATCTTTGCACATTGATTAGTTTCAAGAACACATTCAATCCAAGATGGTGAGATATCACCATTCCAAACACTTTCTAAACCATTGAGTTTGTGTGCAATATGTGATGTCTATATGTGATTGACAAAATTGAGCCTTTTTTTTCTTTCTTCCTTTTTTTTCTTTTTCTTTCTAGGCCTTCCTCAACGTGAGAGTCCATATCACATGATTTCATTCTAGGACCCAATTTACATCAAAATGTCATAAAATTGACTCGTTCTTTCACTCTTTGATGTAGCTTTTTCTAAAACTCCCGTGAGAATGACATTCTTCTTTTTCTTTTTTTTTCCTTCAGCTCTTGGTAGCTTTAATTCAAGAAAGAAAAATTAAAACTTTCAAAAGAAGAAGAATATATATATATATTTTTTTACTAATATGAGTTGTAGCCTTGATTTTGGTTTCTGAAAATGGTCTATTGAATATTTAATAATTATACTACAAATAATAAAATATAGACCAACAATGTCAATTTCTTGATTTCTGAGGTGGCCTCATGATTACTTTTCCTACGTCTAACTTTTTATATTTACAAGTATATGCAATTATAATTTGTGCATAACAAAATAAGATACACTATTATTATTATTATATTATTATTATTATTAGGGTTATTTAATTTTAGGATCATTATTTGTGTTTAGTTCTTCATATCGACTAGAACATGGTTCGGGTCTCGTCTTAACACTTGGAATGACGGTAAAAATGGAACCTAAAAATAAATGAGATCCTAGAACTAAACAAAATTTAAAAAATGGAGATCTAAACACAAATGTCAATTTTTATATGTGATCCTAAAACTAAACAATTTTTTTGAATATTATGGAGACCTAAACGAGATCTAACGGTTGGCCATGTCAACCGTTGGGACGAGATTCAAACATTATTCTGGATAATATGAAGACCAAAATATACAATTCTAATATTATAAGATATCCTAGAACTAAATAACCCTTATTATTATTTTCCAACTTGTATCCATCATTTTTTAGCTCTTAATATATTCTGGTAGTGCGATGCTGCAAAATTATTTTGTTATAAATATAAATTAACAATGGAAGTGTTCACTGTTCGTCTAATTCTAGCTTAAAGTATCTGTTCATATTCTGTAAATTGAATTTCTTAATGTCGTTAGTTGTTACAATTATAATTAAAAAAAGAATAAAGTTGCCCTATACATGTCTCTAGAATATATACTTACCTAGATATTTTAATGATTTTTTCTCTCCAAGTTTTATAACAAATAGGAATTCTATAACATGCAAATTAGCTGGTTACCACATGAGGAGACTAATTTATGATTTTCAGAATTTTATAACACATTTTAGTTAACTGTCAAACTCGATGATACTATTTAAGGATGCTAAAGTACTATTTCTAATATTTTATGACTATTTGGGAGATGAAATAGTTGGTATTTTAATTAAATAAAAATGTCTCAAAATTTTCTACATATTTGAATTAGCACCCTCTGTTGCCACCATTGACCAACGGTGTGAGCTCATATCTGTATATATTCGAAATTTTTTTAAAAAATGAACACTTATCAAAGTTAAATTAAAAACAAAATTTAATTTTAAAAATATTATTAAAAAAAGTATTTAGTAAGGACATAGGTTGTCCAAAAATGTCCTTAGTTGTATAGATTACGCCATTAAACGAAAGTTTTTTTTTGCACAATATACATCTTTAGTAAGGATGCATACTGTTCGAAAAATGTCCTGTATATTTTTGATTTAATTTTTGGACAACGGTCAAAAGAAGCTTTCTTATTGTGGGAGCTTTGTTTCTCATTTTGTATAATTTGTAAACGTTATGGTCAAAATTTTACAAAATTCTAAAACTTTGAAAGAAATTTTTTGGTAATATTTTTAGTATACTTAATTCACATAGTATCCTCGAAAGACAACTGACATTGCACATCAAGCAAATAGTAACATAATTATTAATGTTTTTTAATGAATTTCTATGACTTCATCTTGTACTAAAGAAATAGAATGATAAGAGAACAAATTTTTACAAGAATATCTGTAGTTTGCTCCCTTTTTTCCCCTCCAACTTTGACTCCATTAAACACAACTTTTACAAGAATAAATTTTTAGAGATATTTAGTAATATGATCTCACATATATAAATTAGAATTTGAGTCTCATAATGACCAATATTAGAATTTGAGCCTCGAAATAACTGTCCATTAGTCCATGTCAACAGTAATTTCGAGATCCAAATTTTTTGTTAGTTATTTTCGAGATTCAAATTATAATATCCATCTATATGTAAAATTTTATTATATAATAACCCTAAAATTTTACTTAGTGGGAGATTTTACAGACTTACCATTGGGGGAGTAGAAAAAGAAGCAAGCAAAAAGTGTCCACACAAAGTAGATCTTCACAGCAAAAGCATAGGGAGAGATTCCAAAACATGATGTCTATTCCCTTGTCCTCTACTTTGGGTCACACTCACAGCATATGCCCATCTCTCACCCTCCAAACCTACCCAATTTTTATTACAAGTCCCTTTAATCTTGCATATTGTGACTTAAATCCCCTAAAATTTTGTAATTATCTAGCTCTTTTGTTATTTCTTTAACTCCTTCTTAATAAATAGTGTCGCTTTTTTAGGTGTCCTTTTCTTCAGGCTGGCAAGCAACGTCAAGGGGGATTCAACACCATTTCCACAGGACTCTTCGGTGTACCCAACGGACTACAACTCCACAAACACTTTTTTTTTCATTACTACGTAAACTCGTACCTAGTGATACATGCAGTGACAAATCTATCGACTCACTAAGTACGATACTCGTCCATTCCACCGCTTGCATTACCAGTTCCATCCTCTTCATAAGTACTCCTCCCACTACAAACCAATTATAATTCCAAAATAAAATAAAGCAACTAAATAGCTTATCTCTCGTTGTCAACCCGTCGAGATCAATTAAGTATAAAAAAAAGAGGACTTCTAAATACCATGAGCACGAGGCTTCCACTTACACAAAATCTGAAAATATCAAGGTACACGCCACCTTATCTCAATATATACAAAAATACTATTTCTATGATTAGGGTCGGTTCAGGGGTAAGTTAGGCAAGACTTCGGACTTGGACAACCCCCTTCTGCTGAGAGCAACCTCCGGGCCCAACATGACATCATTAGAGGCCGGAGTCGCAGATGACCCTCCAGGATAGGCCCATAATAAGCATCAAGGGACAACCAAACCTAGCTATGGATAGGACAATCCAACTCCGCGGGCCGGCCCTGTCTATGTCAAACTTGTATCCTCCAGGTTACACGCCTTGCTTTAGTAGAAAGAGAGAAAATCATTTTATTTTATTTTTTGCAAATTTTCGAATAGAATAATATTAGTGGTTAACTTAGCTGTAAGTCATCTTCTACTATATAAAGAGACTTGAAAACGGTTCCAAAGTGAGTCGTCTAAGTCGTATGAATATCATCAACCATTTAAATAAAATTTTAAAAATAACTAAACAACTACCTAAATACTCCACTAATTATTTTAAAAAAATATTACCTAAGTATTTAACTATCTAATATGATATATTTACAACTAAATAATATAAATCAAGTGGTTAAGGTAGGAGTTATTTTGTTGGTTGCTTGAGTTCAAATTATTGGTTCAAAATTTTTTTAAATATTTTTTGCACGTGCATTTGTACATACACATTACTATTCTTAACTAATATTCATGTAAATATAAAAGAGATGTAAGCAAATAATAAAACCTTAATGATACGAGTCCAGACAAGCAAAGATCAAGGGACTACAATCTAAAAGACTTTTTCAACTTTTTTTAAGTGAATAAAATACTAGTTGTCTTGATCGTAAAAAAAAAAAAAATACTAATTGTACGGTTATAAATATTGGTTTATAACATGCAACTTCAGTTACAATATTTGTTTTACTAACAACAATAAACTTTGCATACATATTTTTTTGGTAACAAAATAAATATGCAAACCCAGGTAGGAGGTGAGCTTTTGTCGATTTGGTTGGACTGAAACCGAAATGTCTACAATGGAAAAAAAATTAAAATCGAATACCGAATCATTTATATGAAAATTGAACAAAACTAAACCGAATTAAGACAGTTTAGTTTTCGATCGGTTCGATTTACTGAACCAGTGGGTCCCACCTTTCATTTTTTAGCAAGTTGACAATATTTACATACCAATTTTTTTTTTTTTAAATAGGCCTTTTGGAATTGCCAAAACCGAACCAAATTATGCCACTTGCCATAACATCCAATCTAAAATCCATAATTAATACATTCAAAACAATTATAAAGTTTTTTTTTTCCCTCCAAAACAATTATAAAGTACCGATTGTAAACTAGACAGTTGTCATGCCTACCCAATGCAATTAACATATAATGTAAAATCCAAAATTAATACAAGCATAACAATTAACAACTCTCTCCATATAGTTGTTAATACACATGCAGCAAAAGGTCATCTAATTGGTAAAGTAAATGATTTACATCATGCATCCCTCCCTAATTTACATAGAACTTATGACCAAGTTCATGACAGAACATAAATCTGGTGTCGAACCAAACCAAAGAATGCTTCAAGAACCAAATGTAAAAAAAAAATGAAATTATTGTAAAGCAAAGAAATGGAGATAGAAAAATGGAGAAAATTGTTTCTTCATTCACTTGTCTCAATCATCTTGAGAAGAGCCCTTTATATAGGCTTACAATGGAGGTTTAACATCATCATGATAATTATGTTAAAAGACATAAGTTATGGATAACCAAATGTTATAGGTTATATATGGATAACCAAAATGTTAGATTTTTTATCGTACCCTGTCGATTCATGAGATGAAGAACATAATTTAAATTGCGGAAGCGTACCTGAATCCATTGTCTTTGCTTGACGGATCTTGAAGCAGACGTCTCTTTATGGGGTTTGATCTTCCAACCCGCTATGGCCCTTAATAACAAAGATGAAATCTTTGTTCCTCTCTTTGTTGATGGAGATACAGAAGAGAATAGAGAAACCCTCTCTTTGGTGGCCGTATGAGCTGGGGACCATAACCCTAATGAATACACACACACACACACACACACACACACACACACACACATATATATATATATATATATATATATATATATATATATATATATATATATATATATATATATATATACATGTGTGTTTTTGATATTTCTAATTTGGCCCCTCATCAAATTAGAATTATCTCCGGTATCTACACATTAATTCCATGACAATTATACCCTTAAGCCAATTTTCAAATAGACCACTTTAATTTGGCTTAATTATTTAGATAGCCCAACACAATTAGTTTTACATGTGTGGCCCCATATTATTAAATAATCCAACAATCTTCCACTGGGCCACATATGTAACCTTATAATTGTGTTAACCTTAGTGAGCTCATAAATTGCTATCTTAATCCTTAGGGTATATCCGGACAATCTCGTCCATTAACCATATCAACATAGGATCAAAGCGGCATTCGTCACATATAGCGTAACTAAACCATCAATGGTCACATATACCAATATAGCTAAACGACATAGATCAAACATGGATGCGTAGCATGGAAATTACACGCAATGTGGTCAATACATGTCTATTTTCAACTGGTCCTTATTAACTTTAATGAGATCAATAATTTAACATAATGAAAACAGAATGAATTGAATTTCCATATATATGATCAGATAAATATCCAAAATATTTTAATACATAAATGTGTCCAAAACCAAATAGCACCCAAATACATAAAATACAAACTCCCACTATATTGCCATATATTTGATTGAGATGACACCCATACGAGCAGTATGCTCATGAAAGACCCTGGATAATAATGCTTTTGTGATCGGATCCGCTTGTAACTCCTTTTCCCAAAATTGTATGATATATTTTTTATTTGATTAGTTTACATTTAATTTTTCTATGATCATAGGAGTTGTGACTAAGTCCACATGTGATTTATGACCATCTTGTGGTCACATGATCTCTAGATAGGGTTTATAAGCATGCTATAGCTATATTATATTTTCCTATAATTTTTAGACATTTTTAGATATTTATTTGTTAAAGATATATTTATTTTATTAACTTTCATGAATTACTATAAGGTCATTTGGGACTATTTTGAGACAAGTTATTTTTATTTAGGTTTTAGGAGGTTAAAAATATTTTCTAGAATATTTTAGAATTTTTCTGATTTTTTTAGAATTTTTGAGAATTTTTATATAATTAAAACCTAATTTTCTAGAATTTTTCTGGATTTTTCTGCAATTTATTTTGATTTATTTGGACTTAAAATAATTTTTAAATAATTTTCTGAATTAAATAATTAATTACCTAATATTTAACCAAGGGGGCCCACCTGTCGGCGCCCAGGCTGAACCGCCTCTCTCTCTCTCTCCTATATATATACTATTATATTCGAAACCCTAATAAAATTTCAGCCGCCTTTTTGAGAGATAATTTTAGTAGAGATCTCGACTTCCCGAAGCGATTCCCGCCAACTCCGACGTGCTTTTCGTGCGCCGTTTTTTTTGTTGAATTCGTATCGAGGTAAGATTTCTGAATATGTATTTATTTTCGTATATATTATTCCTAAATTTATGAAAAATTCGTAGAGTGTCGGTTGTCCGAAACTTGACACGTTTCGGTGTTTTTGAGATTCCGAGAGAACCAGAAACTGAAATCACGTACCGTTTGAAGTTTCGGAAAGCTAACACAGAGCTCTACGACATATGTTTTTCCAGAAATTAATTCGTTCATCTAGTATTTTAGTTATTCTGTTGAACTCAGAATTGATCGGTTGATCACCGTTTTGGTCACGATTAGCCATAATGGCGATATCTTTTGACCAAAATATGATTTTGTGGCACGATTGATTCCAGCGCACTCGTGGCGCTAAAATCTACCGAGGTGCACTTTCAAAATCTAGAGTTCACATCGTTTGACTAAATAGTCAACTGTCACGTCCCGCTTCCGTCGAATCGATAGTCGTCCCCCGGGCGTGATGCCGTGCGAACCTAATTTGCGATCGCACAAGGCATAGTCATAAGGTAATCCGAGACACGAGATCTAAGAGAGTACGCAGACAAATTGATTCACACAATAAGTAAAGGAAACTTGATCTTTATTGATAATGAACATCTTTTACAGACTCCGATACAAGACTCATTGCCGCACGGGCTACAACATGACTCGATTACAAAAGAGTGCCGATGAGATAGCCGTTCCATACATTGCACACATCTCTCAATATACAACAATGTACTCCAATGACCTGGATGGGAGGGATGCTGAGTCATCTTCCTTAGACTGTCGAGAGCCTTCAAAAGTGGAGTCGCAGAGAAAGTCTTCGACGCACGGCCGAAGCTTCAAAATCACGAACGCCTGCCGAGCTAGCTGGCGCATCCTTCCTGGTTCGCGGGACCTGCAAAGAGCGAGGATCAGCACGAACACATGTACTGGCGAATGGCTAATTAAATCCAAGCTCTGCATTTGATTCAAGAAGTTTCGTAAACATGTTAGCTAGCCACTTCAATGATCTTTCTAACCTATCCTGCTCGATTTGCATGTTAACATATTTTGAGGACAAGCATATAAACTGTATATCATTAAGCAACTATCATATTAATCCCGTGTCCCGTGCACTTGTTAAGCAGTTAAAGGGGTGTGAAGGCCACTGGCAATGTCAGAGCCATCGCGGACTATAGCATTGGTTAGACGACTGCCCCTTTCGCATCGGGTAACGAGCCCTGTGCGAAAGTGCCCGCATAACTCGCGCCGATGAAGGGTTGGCGCTGCTACACTCGTTCCTCCCGGGCTGAATCGGTCCCTTGGCCTAGGCAACCGTTCGAGGAAACTTCACCTTGTCGACAAGTTGTCCAATGATCCGTTTTCTTTTAAACTTATAGTCGATTTGCTTCCTTAGCCGTATCAGTTGTGATAAACGTTAATCGATTCATTCATTGCTTTGCACTAGGCTAAGTAGATTTGCATAAGGAACATGTTTTCTATTTCCAATACCAGCAGTTGATAACAAGTGTTTCGTGAAGAATCGTGCTACGATTTCTTTGATTCTACACTATTATGACAAGCATTTATTTTACTTCACATATTGAGTTTTGAAGTAGAGGGACGAGGTGAAGGAGGTCAGCCACTCGCCTTAGCCTTGCTTCAAGCGAGCGACCGGTTGGCTGCGCTGACGTCGCCTATGCGATCACCTGCAATCGCATAAGCAAATGATTAGAACACTGTATAATTCAAGGAAATTCGATATGAATGCGAAGCTCAAAAACGCAAGCACGAAAACCTATCGAAAACATTCACGAAAAAATGTATTCACGAAAACCAAAGCCAAAGCCAAATCAAGTGCGGCATAAAATCAGAGCAACGGAAGGTCTCTCCCGACTCAGCCGCTAGAGCCAATCCTCGAGGCGTAACCCGCTGAATATGGGACTTGGTTCCGAAGAAGCCATTCCATAACGTGGAATGGATCTTGATTCAACCGTTTCCGTTCGATCGACTCGGCCGATTCCGACCTATCGGTCCCGACCGAATCGATAGCGACAATTGTTCCTTTCTTGCGCACCCCGTGGACGGAAACAGGGTACGATGTAGCGACATTGTTCCCTTCTTGAAACTCGAGGGGTCGACGATGAACGTCCGTATAGCTTTTCTGACGACTCTGTGCAGTCTTTAGTCTTTCCCGAATGAGCCAAATTTTCTGCACGGTCTGTTCCACCAGCAAATGGGTGATCGGCACTTGCGTCCGTACAAGGCTTCATACGGCGCCATTTGAATGCTGGATTGATAGCTGTTGTTGTATGCGAATTCGGCCAGAGGTAGATGATTGTCCCAGCTTGATTTGAAGTCAATTGCTCAGAGTCGTAGCATGTCTTCGAGAATCTGATTGACGTGCTCCGTTTGGCCGTCGGTCTGAGGATGGTAAGCTGAGCTGAACTGCAACTTGGTACCCAGCGCCGACTGAAGGCTACTCCAGAATCGCGACATGAACCGTGAATCCCGATCGGAGACGATGGATACTGGAACTCCGTGCAGCCGTACTATCTCATCAAGATAAATTTGTGCCAGGCGATCAACGCTCCAAGTAACTTTGATGGCAAGAAAGTGCGCTGACTTGGTTAGTCGATCGACGATGACGCAGATGGCATCATTTCCCCGCGGCGTCTTCGGCAGACCAACAATAAAATCCATGCACACGTGCTGCCACTTCCATTCCAAAATCGCCAGATTCTGCATCTCCCCGCCTGGTCTCTGGTGCTCAGCTTTCACCTGCTGACAGGCCATGCATTGCCACACGAAAAGTGCTACATCTCTTTTCATCCCGTGCCACCAGAAGTTTGTACGGAGGTCCTTGTACATCTTCGTACTGCCGGAATGCAAGGTATACTTCGCGTAGTGCGCCTCCGACAATATCTCCTT
>JANAVB010034532.1:0-14597 GCA_029216955.1 Iris pallida | reverse complement strand
TATATATATATATATATATATATATATATACACACCCTTTGGAACGACCTCCTCGACACCTATCTCCACAACACCAACACCCCCTGGCTTTGCATGGGGGACTTCAACGCCATCACTCGCAGAGAAGAGAAGATTGGAGGTCGTCCCACTCCCCTACCAGCCATGCAAGACTTCAACGACTTCATTTTTAATGCTCACCTTACTCCTCTCCAGTTCAAAGGCAACGAATTCACCTGGTGCAATATGCAGGATGGCGACCGCCGTCAATATTCCCGTCTGGACAGAGCCCTCATTAACGCGCGCTGGCACGGTATGAGGATCAACTCCATCTTGTCCCATCTCAACTCCACTGAATCTGATCACGCCCCTATTCTGGTGGAAATCAAAAACAACAACCACCTTCCCAAAAAGAACTTCCAATTTCTCGACTTTTGGACCAACCACCCGCAGTTCTCGAGCATCGTTGCCGACGCCTGGAACAGTCAGGACTCCCCCAACCCTCTCACTCGGGTTAGTAACAAGCTCAAAGCTACCAGGAAAGCCCTTTCCAATTGGAGCAAACAAGCCTTTGGGGACATATTCCAAGCTGTCCGCGTCGCCGAAGACGACGTCGCCCGAGCCGAAGCTATAGTTCTAACCGATCGCTCTCCCGCGGCCAGGGCTGCCCTTAACCTCACCAAGGCCATGCTCAAATTCAGACTCAAAACTGAGACCGAATTCTGGAAACAGAAAGCCAGACTGAAATGGGACAGCGATGGGGACAAAAACTCTAATTATTTCCACGCCTGCGTCAACGGCAAAAGAAACAAACTGTCGATTCATCATATTACCGATGAGCACGGCACCATTAGGACCGACCATAAGGGTATCCAAGAGGCGGCCGCCGACTACTATGCTAAGTTATTCTCCAAGGAAACGGTCTACAATGACTCTTCATTCCTCAACCAAATTCCCACCATCATCAACGGCTCCGACAATGCTTTGCTGGAACGCCCCCTGTCCGAGCAGGAAGTGAAAGACGCAGTGTGGGCATTGAACGAGCATAGCGCCCCCGGCCCGGACGGATTTACTGGTGTTTTCTTCCGTTCCTGCTGGGAGATCATCAAACGGGACATCACCGACGCGGCCATAGCTTTCCTAGAGGGAGCTCATTACCCCAAAGCAATCTCCAGCGCCAATCTCATCCTCATCCCGAAAAAAGATAACCCTAACTCCTTCCGCGATTTCCGTCCTATCAGTCTTTGCACCTTCACCAACAAAATTATATCCAAGATCATTGCCACCAGAATGTCAGACATTCTCCCCAAAATCATATCGGAAGAGCAAAGTGGTTTCGTTCGAGGCAGGAACATCCAGGACAACATCATGCTGGCCCAAGAGCTTATCACCTGCATGAAGTTTCCTGCTCGAGGGGGCAACATCGCCATCAAAATTGACATGGAGAAAGCCTACGACAGACTAGACTGGCAGTTCATGATCTGGGTCTTCAGAGCCTTCGGTTTCTCGGAGAATTGGACCAACACTGTGTGGAGATCCGTCAGCAACTCATGGTTCTCCACCGTCATCAACGGCCAATCCGAGGGCTTCTTCAAATCTAGCCGCGGAGTCAGACAAGGCGATCCTCTATCATCCACGGTCTTCATCATTGCCGCCGACGCCCTGAGCAGAAACCTCAACAACATGACCAACACCCCGAACTTTCAGCATTATCATACCGCTAGCGGATGCCCCACCATCACCCACCTGGCATTTGCCGACGATTTACTCATCTTCTCCTCGGGGGATGTCGGATCGATGGAGGTCGTTCACAACACCCTGACGCGGTACTCGAGATGCTCTGGCCAGAAAATCAACCATTCCAAGAGTGTCATCTACGCCCACCACAGCATCAATATCGAGAACGCTTCAGTCTTACCAACATCACCTCCTTCGCGGTGGCCCACCCCCCTTCAACTACCTCGGCTGCCCACTGGTCTACGGGAGATCCAACGCTAGCATCTTCGAGAGCCTCATCACCAAAATTAGGAACAAAATCGAAGGTTGGCACAACGCCACCCTATCCCCAGGCGGCAAAATAATCCTCATCAATCATGTGCTCAACTCAATCCCCATCCACACCTTGGCGGCTTGCTCCCCGACCAAGAAGGTCCTTGCGTCGATCGAGCAAACCTTTTGCAAGTTCTTCTGGGGCCATAATGAAGGTCAAGACAAACACCACTGGGCAAGCTGGGAGACCATGGCCACCCCGATTGCGATCGGCGGGCTCGGATTCACCAAACTTAATCACATCGTTAAAGCCTTCTCCATGAAACTGTGGTGGAAATTACGCACGAGCGAAACCTATGGACCAGGTTCATGAAGGCCAGATACTTCAAGCACATCCCCAACGACGGCCAGAGCCAATAGCAGATCCTCAGCGGCTTGGCGCCGCATATTACGGGGCCGCGATCTGGCCGAGCCGGCGATAAGACTCCGTCTGGGCGACGGCAAGGCCAACTTCTTCCTGGAAAAATGGATCGGTGACAGCCTCATCCCGAACACCGCGGGTTCTCCCAGCAACTGCAAGATCAAAGACATGTGGAGCCCCACCAATAATGATTGGAATTGGGACCGGATTCGCGATTGGGCCGGCCAAGGCACAGTCGACAACATTCGTCAGCGAGGTCTTAACATTGGTTCCGAAGCGGATGTACTGAGATGGTCGCTGGAAGCTTCCGGAGTTTTCTCAGTGCGTTCGGCGAGATCCGCGATCCACGAGAACGGCCAAGAGCAATTCACTGCGCGATTCTGGCATTCGTGCATCCCTAAGAAATGGTCTTTCTCCTGTGGAGAGTTGTGAGAAAGAAATTGCCAACCGATGAGATCCTTAACTCCATCGGCTTCAGCCTGGCGTCAGCCTGTAATTGCTGCGACGATAGGCAGACGGAGACTATTGAACACATCTTCCGGGAAGGAAGCCTCCCCGACCAAATCTGGAGCACCCTCAACAGCATTTACAACATCAATCCAGGAGACGGGCGCTTAAACGATCTCCTGGCTCTCGGGGAGCCGCATCCCATGGCCATCAGATCGTTGCAGCGGCTGCCACCTGGGTAATTTGGAAGAATCGCAACAAAGCGAGATACGAGGGTCACCAATACTCCGCCGAACAGCTCATTCGGGAAACTCATCGACAATGCCGCAAAAGGAGTTCCCTGTGCTCCCACACCTCGTCAGCATTCTGGCAACCCTTCTCCAATTAGTTTGTCGGGCGCAGTAGCCCTCCCCTGTTTTGGTGGTTTCAGGCTTTTTGCCTTGTATCAGGCTTCGGCATTTTGAGCTTTGATCAATAATACAAGGGGTTCTTAAAAAAAAAAAAATATATATATATATATATATATATATATATATATTACACACACACACACATACACACACACACACACACACACACCACACACACATATATATATATATACACCACACAATATATGTATGTGTGTGTGTGTGTGTAATATACACACACACACACACACACACACACACACACCACACACACACACACACATATATATATATATATATATCTATATATATATATAATATATGTATATATTAATATATATAAATATATATATATATATGTATTAATTATAAAAATAGTAAAAGAATAAGTAGCAGCAGCAGCAATTACAACTAGGCCAGGCTCTCAGCCGAGCCCAGCAGGCCCGGCCCCCCCACAGCTGTAATTAACTCCCTGAACTCGAGCTAACCCCACACACCTGCGTTCAAGCGAGCACAGTAGTGCCAACCCGAGTCTCCCCGACGGCTCCTTCGATATATATACCTAAGAAATTGATCGAATGAGAGGGAGTCGATACAAAACCCTAGCCCTACCGAACCTATCGTGCCTCTCCCCTGCGAGCACGCGCGCGCCGTCGCAGGCCGGCCGGGGGGTCGATCGTCGACCGGCGACGGCCGAAAATCGACAACAGCAGCGGCTGTGCAAGCCCACTTTACAACGTCGAATCTTCACGCGTGATAGATCACTTTCGATCTATCTCTTCTGGTACGTACCCGACCTAAACCCTCTAATGCTCTCCAATAAATTCTTTTAATTTCGCAATGAATGCAGTGATAATCGGTTCAGAAAATCGATAGAAAACTGTGAAAAATGAGACAGAATAACCAATTTCGATCCTGACTTTGGAAGGCGAATTTCTACAAATCCGTAGAGAAACATAGAAATCTATTTGAATAGGGTTTTAGACTATATAACCAGGATTTCAACCCTTCTTTTATTTTTAATTTTTGACAAAAGGACAGTAAGATAAATAGGGTTAAAAATAAAAAAAAAAACCCGATAAAACATGTTTCGAAAACTCGAAAATTTCTCCGACACCACGTGCGTCCCGCCAATCTGGGCGACTTGGTCGCGAACCGAAAGCATCGAAAGGTGCATAACGGCTTCGCGGACGTGTGGGCTTTGACGGAATTCAAATTGGTCGCGTGTGTGCAACAAATTTGATGCGTATCCGTCGAAATTCATTGTATCGGCCTCTGTGCAAGTTTTCCAATTACTTTGTGCACGTTCATCAGATCGAGACAAAACTTGTGCCAACAGGACCGTATCGTTTTTTTGGTCCTGTATGCCAAGTTTGGTCCGATTCTGAGACAGTTGAATTGGAATGTCGTTTTGCGGTCCCTACGGTCTGACTCAATGGGCAATTTTTGCACGGCCCGTCGGAATCCAACTCTGGACATACAGTTGGGTTGGTATAGAAAAACTGGATCTGTGACATATAATTTGATGGCTTTAGAGACCGTTGACCTGGCATACTTTTCGATGCAAAGCGGGTCCAACGGCGGACACCGTTTTGACCCAAAATTACCGTTTTGCCCCTGTGTCCAGAATTGGACTTAAGGACAGACAATTCTTGCTAATTTGAATATTCTAAGAACTTTGGTAATGTTTATTTTTGCATCTGGAGATGTTTTGTATGTGTTGACTTTAGTGACTCATCTGATGTAGTTATACTATCGGTTTCTCCAGCTAAGGACCTCAGGCAAGTGTATTTTGATTACTTTTGATTCATAGTAGTTTTTCATTTCATGTCTATACATATATCTTGCTGCTTGTTGACACGCTCGTCACACGGAGTAGTCGGGAGGAAAAATATCTTAGTAGACATATGGACTGCCCAGAACTATCTCATGAGTCTATTCGTGAATAATAGCAGCTGCACACGACACGTGCAGGATGACAGATTTACCCCCTAGCCGTTCACATGTCGAAACGGATATTTCACATCACCTAGGTAGATGTTTTTTTATTTATTTTTCCTTTTCTTCTCCACCGGGCCATGTCATCTGTACTTTCCAGTTTTCATATCTCATATGTTATTTTCATGTCTTGTTAACTCTATTATATTTTCGCCTTACCGTCGATTTGTGTACTTATTACATTCCTGACTGGAAACCATAATTTTTCAGGTTAGCCGTGGCTTCATTTAGCTTGGAAGATTCTGTAAAACCCCTAAAATTTTACTATATTTTTTTATATATTAAATTTGGTACTGATTTAAAATTTTTGTATTGTACGTCGCATAGTCGTATTGTATGTCGTGCACGAAATTTTATTTTTTCGTAGTTGCTCGACGAGTGCGAATATGTGCGAGCGTACATATTTTGAGAAAAATATTTTTTTATTTTATAGTTTCAAAATAATATATGTAATATTTAATTTACCTATCAAAATTTCCTAAATTTATGATTTTATTATGAAAGGCCTTTTATTTGGATAAATAATATTATTCATGCATACATATATTTCATAAATATTTGCTAGTTTAATTTAAATAAAAATATAATTTTCGAGATTTATTATTCAAAAAGATATTTAAAAATATTTATTATTTTTGAAATTATTATTATTGGTATTTTGAAAAATATATTTGGAAGTTATGGTGGCCAGTTAAATCTTGATTTGATTTTTGGATTTATTTAAATAGTTAAATATTCGAAATTTATTTATCCCATTTGATTTTGAGCTAGAAATTTAAATAGATTTAAATTGGATTTAATTGATTTGATTTTAAACTAAGAGAATTTAATTTGATTTGATTTAAATTAGATTTGGATTTGGATTTGGATTTGGATTTGATTGCTTTTAAATTAAATTAGGAAATATCTAAATTGGGTTTAAAGGAATCCTAATTCTTATCTAATTGGGAATTCCCACATCCTATAAATAGGCAGGTACTCCTCCATATTATTTTCACCACAAATCATCTTTCAAACCATCCTTGTCAAAATCTCTCTTTTTTTGTCATAAATTTAGCCTCAATTTTTAAAGGTTTGTAGCAACATCGAATGACCATAACTCCCAACTCCGGACTCCTTTTGACCTCCAGTTTTTTTTGTTGGAATCGTATTGAGGTATATTTTCTGAATGTAAATTTATTTTCATAAATTCGGAACTTAATTTTCTGGAAAATTTGTGGAGTGTCAGTGGTCCAAAATCTGACACGTTTTAGTGTTTTTGAGATTCTGGGAGAACCAGGAATCAGAATCACGATCCGTTTGAAGTTTTGGAATACTGACAGAAAAATACATATCATATATTTTTCCCACAAATTTTCCAGAATATTTATTTTTGGTTTTTATTTTAGAAGTTTGTCACGTCGTCTTAGTTATCTTGTGTAGCCCGGTGACTATTCTGTACCCAACGGGATTGTCGGTTTCACCAGCAAGGACCTCAGGCAAGACACCTTGCCATTTGCTGTTTAATTATTTTAGCTCATATTTCATGCATTATTTATTTTTTATGTAAAATAAACTGTGATACATGGCATAACCTGTTAGAACTTACTGTTCATTTCTATTTCCTGCTATGTATTATTTTTCTCACATTAAACCTAGATTTAAGGGACCACCTTGTGTGTTGCATTCATTGGCCTTAACACGTTGTACCACGAAGTTGTGTGTCGTATGTAGAACACGGAAATACGTGATTGGCTGGCCACCAGTACGTACAAGCCGTGCGATAGGAATAACCGCTAATAGAGATTGCATGCTTGTTTGACTTAGCAGTTATAATAGTTTGTGTTGTGGGTACAACACAGTAGCATTGGGCAGGGAGGATAATTCCTTAGCGTATGGGCTTCGATGCACTTCCCTTGTGACCCGGACTCTCCACTGGAGATACGGGGTTGATGACCCATGATTACTGACGGCCACTGACGATTCTACGGAACGTCATGCTCTTACTGATGGGGCCTCTGGTGCCCAAGGGGGGACCATGTCGATCCTATTCAGCCAGGGCCCATGCGTAGGAAAGATTGTTCTTAACTACATATCACTTAGATCGGTTAGGCACCTTTATCCGTTAGGTACGAGTACTTTTGGTTTGGGTACTTGTATCTGACCGTGGCTTGGAACAATAACTTGTCGCAGATTAGTTCGTCACATCTTGTACTTGTTTGGTTGTAGGTGTGACTTACTACTTCGATGAGAAGGTATTGAACCTTGTTGGGGTCCGGATACCATATTGGATTCATAGCATGGAAAGATACGTCGCCATAAATTAGTTTACCATCTCCTGTCCTTGTTTGGTTGGGGGGATGGTATGCTCGTTCAGTAGGTGCGTATTGGACCATGTTATAATTCGATTTACTTATTTATTTGAGCAATATTTATTCAGTTTATATGGCATGATATTATGTGTCTTGTTACGTCCCTCTGAGGATCTGGTTATCTCCCCAGGTGTGTGCTATTGTCTTTCGCAGGTGTTCTAGCTCTAGCCGTGATCATCGCTATTTCTTCGAAGATGATTGCACTTGGATCGTCTTCGCTTCGCTCGCCAAATTCATATCTTTTCTTATGTATTTTTCCTTTACTTGTTGGTAGTGGATTTGTCTCCACCCCACATATTGTATCAAGACATTTCATTATCTTTATATGATGTCTTTTATTTATTTATTTTGCGTGGATGAGATTAGTTATGGTTCTACTGCATTTTACAGCTTATGTATTTATACGAGGCTTCCATATATTGGAGTATATTTTGTATGAATACAGCTGGCATGTCTACGTTCCTAGTCCTACGTATTTTGGGACTGGGGCGTTACAAGTTTTGTTGGTGGCCCATGCAGGTCGAGTTTGTCATTTTAGTTACGTTACTGTACCGATGTGAACCTGCAACATAGGATTAGAATTATAGGAATCTCATCCATACAGCTTGACCTCTTCCTTTGGCTTCAAATTCTGAACTCTCGTTCGACTTCCTTGAATTACATCTTGCTTGATTCCTTTCTACCGTTGATTCTTATTTTCGTGCATAGTATCAACTAGGAAGATGAACACTAGTATATGCTCATAGGTCAAAAACATGGCTAGAATGGTTATATTGGCAATTGGAATACATTTAAGACTCTAATTGAGTTAAAGGGTTTTTTTTTAGTGTGATTTAATGATTAGTAGTTTGTAAAGTAGGATATTACCACGGAAAGTTTTAACCTTGAGATTTCTAAATAATAAACACCAGAGGATTTATAGAATTTCATACTTGGTTTAAGAAATTGATTAATTTTTAAAGATTTGATATTTATGATTTATTGGATTATAGTTATACATCCTTGCACAAGTATAAAATTGATTTGCTTTTCGAGTTGTGATAATTATGAGTTTGGGTGATAGATATACATCTTTGAACAAATATAAAATTTATTTGATTTTCGAGTTTTAATGTTCATGATTTATTATATTATAGTTATGCACCTTGAACAGTTATAAATTTGAATTGAGAATGATCTTAGATTTTTAAAAAAAAATGGCCATAGAAATTATTTAAATTTGAGTTGTACAACTTGCGATTTTCGTGTTTAGTAAATTTTAAATTTTAAGTGGAAGTAATGATGGCGAATTTTGGTTTAAATATTTGAAAGTTATGAAAACAATTTTTGAGAATTTTTCTTTATTTTAAATTGTGTCCTATGATTGAGGATTTACAGATCTATTTAGATTTTTGGAAAAACAAAAGATTTTGACTATTTGAAAATTTAGTTTAATACGGGATTGCTAATATTAAAATTTTGGGAGAATTTCGAAGGATGTGATGGAAAGTTATTTTGGTTGGTTAAAGGAAGTTACCATTTATAAGTTGTGATTTTGTTGGAATAACTTAGCATGAATGGAAGTTAAAATTGATGAGAGCATTGAGCTTAATTTTTGAGATTGCTTTTAATATACTGAGAGTTTTATTATGAGTTATTTGAAAACTTGAGAGTGTTAATTTTGATGGATTGTGAAATTTTTGTGGATTCGTAAATTATGAACACTTGAGTTAAATAGTTGAATTTAAATGTTAATTTTGGAAAAGGTTAGTAGGAACGTGATAAAATTTTCCTTTGAGATTTTATGAGAGTGATTTAAATTTTATGATGAATTTGAACGGCTTGGAGTAAATACAAATTTTGGTGGTATATTTTTGAAAGTTTATTTTTTAAAACTTTTGGAGGAAACTTGAGTTAAAATATTAATGATAGGCCACAAAGGTAGCCCTAATGAGTTAGAAGTATTCCACACTAATTGCCATGTCACTCATGACCATGATAGTAGTATATACACAAGTGTTGTTAGTCATCTACCCAGCTGTGTGACTGTATTTTCACCTCGACTTACTCGACCTTTCTTCAATTCTAGATCTTTTAATTGCGACCTTCTAACCCATTTGCAATTTGAATAATGAGTTAATGGTTCCTTAATTGTATTCATCTAGGAGACTATCTTCTCTCCGGAATTGAGTTTCTAAATTATTTTTAATGGATTCTTAATTAATTTTATTTCACGCTTTAACTTGATCTTCTTTATTTTGTGCATTAATTATCACCTCGTGTACTCCCACTTTCTATTTTTGATCTTCTGGCGTCCCCTACCGTGACTTGTATATTTGGAGTACAATACTACACTTTTCCTTCCAACAAATTTTATATGTAAGGCCTAGACAAGTCCACCTTCATGTAGATGTATCATGTCCCACTAAAACACGTCTCCTTGTACACTATTTTCATGATAGGACCTTCTGGTCAAAATGGCCAAACTATAACCTCTACCATGACACCAAAATACTTTTCGACTTCAATTAAGAGATCCAACCTTGACTCAATCCCTTAACCCGATAGGTGAATTTTGTTCTACTTAGTTCCTTAAATGCTTAAATTTGTGTTTTATCTTGATTGCTTAACCCATTGTCTCATCCCATTACTAGTTTAACTCTTGTAAGTTGGGTAGAATACCTCACGGCCCAACAAAGCCTTTGTCCTTGTGACCCATGTGGATAAATTTGCTTAGCCTATAAGTTTAGAGGACCCTAACTTAGCTAGTCAACCAAGACAACTGTATAGGCCCGAACTTCGGGCGAGCTTTGATCTTAAAAGATCTGGGACTATTTAAAATTTCTTTCATCAGTACCTCCCTTGCTCATATTTTGACTATCTCGCGCTCCTAACGTAGCTTCAGTTTTGCAAGCTTATTTCGTTATCAAGCTTGATCATGACATATTTTATTGGGTGCACCCACTAACATATTGTCTAATCAGAACCGGTGCATGATGGTCTGATCAACCTATTGCACTTTGGTTCGCTTATCACATATTATCCTACGTGGATGGGGACATAGCTAAACTTGTCCTCTAGAGTCCCATCCGCGACTGCCTTGACAACTCATTTTGAATTATTCGGTCGCCTTTGAACCACGTATTCGTATTCGATAACGCCTCCTTCGAACTCTATATTGCGTTCGCCTTCACCTATTTTAGAAGGACGAAAGCGTCGTACTAAAACTCCTCTAACTGTCCTATTACCATGACCATTACCACCCAATATAACCATATCTTTGTCTTGAACTACTCGACCTTTCCCTCGACACTAAATTTACAATCTTGACTTTCTAATCACTTGAATTTAAGAGTTATTACAATCGTCTCTTAATCATACCCTCAACCTAGACTACGACCATATAAACTTCCTTAAACCCTCCTATCTACCGTTGTGCCTTCTCACCCCCTCCTAATTCTTAATTTCGAGGACGAAATTCTTTTAAGTTGGGTAGGATGTAAAACCCCTAAATTTCTACAATATTTTTTATATATTAAATTTGGTACTGATTTAAAATTTTTGTATTGTACGTCGCATAGTCGTATTGTACGTCGCGCACAAAATTTTATTTTTCATAGTTGCTCGACGAGTGCGAATATGTGCGAGCGTACATATTTTAAGAAAACATTTTTTTATTTTTATAGTTTCAAAATAATATTTGTAATATTTAATTTAGCTATCAAAATTTTCTAAATTTATGATTTTATTTATGAAAGGCCTTTTATTTGGAATAAATAATATTATTCATGCATATATATATTTCATAAATATTTGCTAGTTTAATTTAAATAAAAATATAATTTTTGAGATTTATTATTCAAAAAGATATTTAAAAATATTTATTATTTTTGAAATTATTATTATTGGTATTTTGAAAAATATATTTGGAAGTTATGGTGGCCATTTAAATCTTGATTTGATTTTTGGATTTATTTAAATAGTTGAATATTCAAAATTTATTTATCCTATTTAATTTTGAGCTAAAAATTTAAATAGATTTAAATTGGATTTAATTGATTTGATTTTAAACTAAGAGAATTTGATTTGATTTGATTTGATTTAAATTAGATTTGGATTTGGATTTGGATTTGGATTTGATTACTTTTAAATTAAATTAGGAAATATCTAAATTGGGTTTAAAGGAATCCTATTTTTTATCTAATTGGGAATTCCCACATCCTATAAATAGGCAGGTACTCCTCCATATTATTTTCACCACAAATCTATCTTTCAAACCATTCTTGTCAAAATTTCTCTCTTTTTTCGTCATAAATTCAGCCTCAATTTTCAAAGGTTGTAGCAACTTCGAATGACCATAGCTCCCAACTTCGGACTCCTTTTGTCCTCCAGTTTTTTTTTGTTGGAATCGTATTGAGGTATATTTTCTGAAAGTAGATTTTATTTTCATAAATTCGGAACTTAATTTTCTGGAAAATTTGTGGAGTGTCAGTGGTTCGAAATCTGACACGTTTTAGTGTTTTTGTGATTCTGGGAGAACCAGGAATCAGAATCACGATCCGTTTGAAGTTTCGGAATACTGACAGAAAAATACATATCATAAATTTTTCCCAAAAATTTTCCAGAATATTTTATTTTGGTTTTTATTTTAGAAGTTTGTCACATCGTCTGAGTTATCTTGTGTAGTCCTGTGACTATTCCGTACCCAACGGGATTGTCGGTTTCACCAGCAAGGACCTCAGGTAAGACATCTTGCCATTTGCTGTTTAATTATTTTAGCTCATATTTCATGCATTATTTATTTTTTTATGCAAAATAAACTGTGATACATGGCATAACCTGTTAGAACTTACTGTTCATTTATATTTCCTGCTATGTATTATTTTTCTCACATTAAACCTAGATTTAAGGGACCACCTTGTGTGTTGCATTCATTGGCCTTGACACGTTGTACCACGAATTTGTGTGTCGCATGTAGAACACGGAAGTGCATGATTGGCTGGCCACCAGTACGTACAAGCCGTGCGATAGGAATAACCGCTAATAGAGATTGCATGCTAGTTTGACTTAGCGGTTATAGTGGTTTGTGTTGTGGATACAACATAGTAGGAATTGGGCGGGGAGGATAATTCCTTAGCGTATGGGCTTCGATGCACTTCCCTTGTGACCCGGACTCTCCACTGGAGATACGGGATTGATGACCCATGATTACTGACGGCCACTGACAATTCTGCGGAACGTCATGCTCTTACTGATGGGGCCTCTGGTGCCCAAGGGGGGACCATGCCGATCCTATTCAGCCAGAACCCATGCGTAGGAAGGATTGTTCTTAACTACATATCACTTAGACCGGTTAGGCACCTTTATCCGTTAGGTACGAGTACTTTTGGTTTGGGTACTTGTATCTGACCGTGGCTTGGAACAATAACTTGTCAAGGATTAGTTCATCACATCTTGTCCTTGTTTGGTTGTAGGTGTGACTTACTACTTCGATGAGAAGGTATTGAACCTTGTTGGGGTCCGGATACCATATTGGATTCATAGCATGGAAAGATACGTCGCCGTGAATTAGTTTACCATCTCCTGTCCTTTTTTTGGTTGGGGGGATGGTACGCTCGTTCAGTAGGTGCGTATTGGACCATGTTATAATTCGATTTACTTATTTATTTGAGCAATATTTATTCAGTTTATATGGCATGATATTATGTGTCTTGTTACGTCCCTCTGAGGACCTGGTTATCTCCCCAGGTGTGTGCTATTGTCTTTCGCAGGTGTTTTAGTTCTAGCCGTGATCATCGCTATTTCTTCGAAGATGATTGCACTTGGATCGTCTTCGCTTCACTCGCCAAATTCATATCTTTTCTTATGTATTTTTTTTTTTACTTGTTGGCAGTGGATTTGTCTCCGCCCAACATATTGTATCAAGACAATTCATTATCTTTATATGATGTCTTTTATTCATTTATTTTGCGTGGATGAGATTAGTTATGGTTCTACTGCATTTTACAGCTTATGTATTTATACGAGGCTTCCATATATTGGAGTATACTTCGTATGAATACAGATGGCATGTCTACGTTCCTAGTCCTACATATTTTGGGACTGGGGCGTTACAGATTCGGGTGTACATGCAGAGAGAAACCTAGAAATAGATAGCAGTTGTTTCAATTTTATTAATTGTAAAATCTTGTATTTTCTTTAATTATAAATGTTGTAACAAATTTAGAAATGTGAATGAGCAGTAACTGTTATATTTTGAGCATTTATTTCTTGCTGGCTTGACAGCATTCTACCGTCGACTCTACGGCGTAGGCTGGCTTGGACACGTCTCGTATCCGAAAAAGCAGGTACGGGTCGTGACACCACCAGTGCTAGTAGATCCCGTCGAGCTCGTGTGCCTGCTACAAGGAGTTCTTGAGGCCTAGAGGGATCAAGCAGAAGTTAATCGCAAGCAGATCGCGATTACGAAAGAGGGCATGGAGAATGCTCACAATGTAGCTATGGCAGCGCTGGACTCAGCACAGTCGAAACAGAGGCCTGCCAAGGTAAGATGAGTATAATTGGTAAGTTTTATGTTTCATTTGGGAGAATATGAGTCTGACTGGCAGCTTATTATTAAGGAAAAATTTGGGGATATCGAATGATTCAAGAAGATGGATCCGCGACCTTTCAAGGGAACTGAAGGCCATGTATACACGGACGAATGACTGGATAACATAGAGCGCATCCTCAGTGTTGCTCGAATCCTAGTCGACCTCATAGTAGAGGCTGTAGCTCTACAGCTTCGGGATCTTGCCAGTATATGATACCGAAATGAGCCCAGATTCTAGACTAGAGGAACCTCTTGGCGTTCCTTCAAGAAGCAGTTTAAGAGAGAGTTCTTCCCGGAAGCCGCCCTACAAGCTATAGGGATGCAGTTCCATGACTTGAAGCAAGGGGATCGTACCATTGAGGAGTATGCAGCCGAGTTCAACCAGCTCGGCAGATTTGTACCTCGCCTGGTAG